>PVKA01013537.1:0-54735 GCA_004027165.1 Ctenomys sociabilis | reverse complement strand
TTTTGAGACAAGGTCTTCTGTAGTTCAGGCTGGCCATGAGCTTGCTGTAGCCCAGGCCAGTCTTGAACTTGCAACAACCCACCTCCCAAGTGCCAGGACTACAAGCATACACCACAGTGCCTGGCCTGAATTCCTTCTTTTTTCCTCAGTGATTTCTACCACTGTTTATGCTGTGTCATAAAGAACATTCTCGTTCAAGCCCATTTCTTCAGTTAAGACTTGAGTTATGACTGAACTCACATATGAACCACTTGGGCTATGACTGGAATTCTTTGTTTAACTTAGGACCAAAGTCTTGCATTATGACCCAAACACTAGCTACTTGTGCAGTTATAGGCTTGAGACGCCAGAAAAGTACATATAAATAGTATACATATGCATTAGTCTGAGTCCAGAAACACGCGACTGTGCACAGGACTGCAGTCAGTGCTTTATACAATCACTGGGATTACTGTCAAAATGGCCCCCATCACCAGAAGACTCGAAGGAAGGGAAGGTAAAGAAAACCATCACAATCAGAAACAAGGAAACTGGATAAATACGAGAGTGGTGTTTGTGTGACCTACTTCACTAATATACGGATAGCATGTGGAAAGTCATCATCTCAATAATCTGACAGTATTTAAAGAAGCTAGTGTCGTTGAGGGTGTTACTCAATTTAGTAAGTCATGATCAACAGCATTATACAGAGCAGAAAGGTTATTATTACTGTGGACAAACAACAGGCAGATGCGGGGCATGGTTGCACACACTGTAAACCCAGAAAGGGGATGGGGATAGCTTGGTGGCATAAGCACCTAACTGTCAAATGCAAGGCCCTGAGTCTGATCCCTGGTACCAAAACCAATCAATCAACCTAACATACAAACAAACAAAAACACAATGAAACACCTATCTGTAAGCCCATCAGGATGACCATGAGTTTGAGACCAGCAGAGCTACACAGAGAGAACCCATCTTAACAAACCCCAAAAGGTTTTGTACTGTAACTAGGCATGGTGAAACCAGTGCCAATAAAAAGGCCTGCTGAGAATTACATACAGCGCTTTGAAAGACAGAGAAATGGCTTTTGCTCCCATCAAACTTTCAACTGTGACAAAACTAGCCTTTTCTAGAAGAAAATGCCAGGCCACAGTGATGGACAGTCTACCCTACTACTGTGTGCTAGTGCGAGCGGTGATCCCAAGACAAAGCCTCTTGGTTTACTCACTCTGAGATCCTAAGAGTGTTCAGAAAACTAAGTTAACAGGAAGGGGGTGGTGTAGAGACCTAATGCAAAAGTATGGATGACAGCACTTTTTCTCATGTGGATTAGGGAGACTTCTGGCCTGCTAAGATATATCTAGAGGACAAGGACTTACTATTGAAGGCTCTCGTCATCATGGACAATGCTCCTGCTCCTGCTGGAGGTTTGGAACAACTGGCTGAAGAATCCTATGGTTCTCATCAAGTTCCTCTCATCTAATACAACTCTTCTACCGCAGTCTATACACCAGGATGTTATGGCTAACTTTTAAAAGCTATACACCTAAAATGCTTTCAGGCAGAGATCTAACTCTTTAGTTCTGGACTGGAAAGAACATCAAAACATCCTTTCCTGCATGAGGTTAACTGAGAAATCTTGGGCCAATATCTAAACACACAGATATGCTTAAAAGAAGGCATGGCCTATCTGAGGACATCTCCTTAAGAAAGCATGGCCTAATATTATATAGGAGAGACTTTAGAGGCTGTGCAGAGGAGGCTATGCCTTCATCTGACCCTGTGGTTGATGACACTCACTATAGCAGAGTCCATACAATTGCAGGTAGACAGTGGAGTGCTGAGGAACTGAAGAACACTTGGAGAAGCTGCCTACAGAGGTCCTTCAGCAACTCTGGGCTGAACAGCAGAGAATGGCAGCTGAGGACATTTCTGAAGGAGGGATATAGTGAATTTGTTCAACAATCAGTGCAGTGAAGGGCTGGCCAAATAGCTCAGCGGATTAAAGTGTCTGTTTAGGTGGATGCAGGGGCTGGGAGTTTAATCCCCAGTGTGGTGTGCCAGCCCTGCCCGGGGACACCCTGAGATAGCAACTGAGACTAGGCATGGTGGTGTACACCTGTAATCCCAACTCTTGGGAGGCTGTAAACAGGAGGCTCACTACACAGTGAGTCTGATTTACACAGTGAGATCCTATACACCCTGTCCTAAATTAAAAAAAAAAATTGTGCAGTGAAATTTTTCTTTTGAACTAAAGAAAATTCTGAAAAAAATGGACAGAGCTATAAACGTTTGCAGACAAGGCCTACCTAGACAGAGCAACTGTTGCACTGACTTGGCTAATGACCATGTCACGTCCCCTGTGGCCACATTACTGTGAATGTGCCCAACCTCGTATGATCTCGGAAGCTAAGCTGGATTGGGCCTGGCCAGTACATAAGAGACAGGCCAGCTCCTGTCCAACACTACAGAGCAGTGTTAAGATAGAAACTGACTACCTTAGCCCACCTTTTAATTCTGAAAAGATTGAGACCCCATAAGCCAAAAGCAGGCCCCCCTAAGGCCTGTCTAGGCGGGTCTTCTCTGCAAATGTTTGTAGCTCTGTCCATTTTGTTTTCAGAATTTTCTTCAGTTCAGAAGAACAATTTCGCTGCACTGATTGTTGATACATCCCCACTTCAGAAAGACCCTCAGCTTCCAATCTCTATTGCTCAGCCACTCTCCTTCCAAACAATAACCATCTTCTATTTCACTTTTCCTTCCTGTAAGCCAAACATATCAACTTGTATGGTGAGTACAGTATGAAATTGTTTCTGGTAAACTATTTTAATTTTTTCATCAGTACACTAGGATAACTGCTGGTATTTCTGGTATATTATGCATATTATACCACCCTTTTTTATTACAAAAAAAAAGTTCAGCTAAGGAGTGCTTTGGGAGGTCTGGAATGCATTATGGGTATTTCCATTACTTCTCAGGGGCAAAAGTGTTGACTTACAATCAACTTGCATTACAACCAGCCTTCATGAATGAACTGAGTTCCTAAGTCAAGGGTCCAATCCAACCTTCCTGGGAAGTTTTCAATAAGGAGGAATCCTGCTCTCCCCTGTTGAACTAGGTTCTATAGGCTGGCTAGTTAACGAATGTCTCCAGGGTATCAGAACCAGGCCCAGTGACTGTGTGAGCTTCTAAACAATCCCTCACTGATTCATATGAAGAACTATCACACCAGATTTTCTTGAACTCCTCTTCAGCAGAGCTCTTCATCTTGTATTATAAATTCTGCACTTTCTAAGTTACCTTTTCCTTTTAGTATGTGTTGGCAGTACATAATGAAAATACTCATTTATGAGGAACCAGAACACGTACAGGCCACATCAATCCCCTTTTATCCCTGCATCTCTTGTTCCTCTGCTCATATGCAAAAGATCCATCTCTATGTTCCCTACTGTCTTTTATTTTGCTTCTTATAGTATACTCTGCTCTTCTGCACCTCAACTTCCACTCTGTGTTTATTCCTAACTTTGCTAGTGACCAGAGAAGGATGTTTTTCCTTCTCTAACAGGCCATACTCTGCATGTAGCTCTGGCCATTGTCATTTTTCTGCCCTAACTTGAGAAGTCTTTCCTTCAGTCTTTAAAAATTTACGCACTGGCCCTCTGGGGAATGACAGGGACATAGGCAGTCTCTTCATACTGCAACCCAAGCCCACTTTTGGAGGCACCCTGGATCCACCTTTATATTCATTCACCCCCATGTGGGCACAATTGTCTGCCTGCAGAACAGGTGTTTCCTTCATTGTGTCCTTAGTCGGCTGTCACTCAACATGGAACACCTGGCCTTAGCCTGAAACTTTTTCCTCTGGCTTCTGAGGTATTCATCTCTGGGGTTCTCCTTAATCAGACTAGTCAACCAAGATGATGCTGTGGTTTGTGGAACTGTTACTGGCCCAGTACAGGAATTGAGAATATCAGAACAGAAATTGAAAGTATGAGAAATTCTTTTAGCAATCTGACATTAAGTTAATGTGTAGTGAGTCTAACAGTGAAAGTGAATCTTTTACCGTGGGGACCTTTATAGTCATTTTTGCTGTACCTGACAAAGGGGTTCATTCCTTCCTTTCAGCTATAACCTTTCTTTCTTGCTGTTAGCACTCTATCACATTGACATGAGTTTTCTCTCAGACTGTACTGTAATTATAAACCACCTACTTGGACAGCCAGCACTTAATTGAAAAATACATTTTTTTTAAAAGAACACTGGTTTCTACATACTGTCAATTTCTGTCATTTTGGTTAGAAGAATAGTCAACATTTTTTACTTCTATATATTTAAAAACAAAATTAGCAGAAACTGCCAGCATGTCCTGTGAAGGGTCTCTTGGAACACTCTCTTTCTATATTTCTGGCCGCCATCCACACTCCGGGATGAGCACTGCTGCTGTTCTACAACTACATTGCCATTTCCCACAGCACCAAAAAGCATGCTTCTCCCTATCTTATACATAATGAAGTGCAGGTTCCTGCGCTGAGCTCGCAGGGCAATCTGTGCACTGACTGCACCTGAGGCCGTGTCCTTCCCAACTCCGACCGTGGCCCATGCTCTATTCAAGCTGGCTTTTATCTATAGGACCACCTTGGAATGTCCCCCTCCGCCCTGATAGCCTTGAAGAGCAAGCCCCTTCTTCCCTAAGCTCTGAGCAGCTGAGCTCCCTGGGAAGGCTGTAAAGCTCACCTCCTGAAGCTTCAGCACCATGATGGAATGCAGGTGCTTCACCAAGTTATCCAGGTACGGGATGAGCAATGACTTGGGGCAGTCCTCGGTGAAGTTAATGAGGGCAGCGGCAGCATGAGCCTGCACCCGCTGGTTGCCTTGGTCTTCCATGGTCTGCAGCAGAGCTGCAATCACCTGGGAAATGAGGCCAAATCAGCATACCTTCGGAAAGGTTCTGCCTCCTACCAGTCTGTGTGAGCAACTTGTTACTTGCCTTCTCATGAAATTTCTTCTGGAAACCAGGTGCAAAATCAGTCGCCATCTGCCCCACAGCATTGCAGGCTGCATACCTTACTCTTGGATGCTGCAACATGTTGTCTTATATTAGTAAACACAACAGGCTCCCATAGGAAAGTACGGTAATAGTTAGAAATGAAATATTTGCTGGTACTTACAGGATCCTGAAGGAAAAGCAGAACAAAATTCACTATCTCATTCAGAATTCCTTCCATTTGCTGGTGGCATCCTTCGCCAATGGCAGATAAGGCCATTAATCCTGCATGTCGGTATTTCCAGTCAGCTACAAAAAAGAATTACATTGAAAGAATTATTAGATGCTACAAAGATCATTCTGATAGCCAAACAGCTTCAATTTGGAATTATTCCATTTGGAAAGAATAACAAAACTTTTTAGACATTAATAAGAAAAACTAGGTCTGGGGATATAGCTCAGCATGGCACCTGCCTGGTAAGCGCAAAGCCCTGAGTTTAATTCCCAGTACAGAAACAAAACAAAAACAAAGAAGAATTGAGCCTGTGATCTTAGGAGGAGCAACAATTAGGGTCTAATTATAATGAATTCAAGGCCCAACCTGGACTTTATAGAAAGAAAAATGGTTTGGGCAAGTGTCTGATTGGACTACTTAAGACTGGCCATATTACACAGCATTTCTGCTTCAAAAGTTATGGAAACTGTCCCCATACGACACACTACAAATAGTGTTACACACTGCTGTGCTAGCTGGATTTACTGATTTCTATGAAAACCTTACTTTTAAAAAGAAAAAACAACCAAGAAGAAAAGATATGCCTCCTTTTAGGAATTTTTGCTGAAGATATAGCTCAGTGGTACAATGGCTGCCTGGTCCTGAGTTCGATTCCCAACCCCCCAAATAAATAAACACATACATATATACATACATACATAAATTTTATCAGCACCGGTAACCTCAGCACTCACAGAAGGCTGAGGCAGGAGGATCACTGTGAGTTTGGGGTCAGCCTGGGCTACAAAGTGAGCTCAAGGCCAGCCTGAACTGCATAGTAAAACTGTTTCAAAAAGGAAAAAAAATTGTTGGATGACTTAACTGTATTCTAATATTAATGACTCTTTATTAATAGATTAACTCTGCTATATTTACTTTACTGGACTTCATATCCTATATTAGTGTATAATTTCCTTGGCCCTGATTTCTGAGTATTCCTGTAGTATTACAGGCTATATTACTTCAAATTATTCATCAAACAAAACAAGATGCACATAAACCTATAATGCTATGGTCTAAGTGTAGCAAACGTAATAATGGTCCTCAAAATGGGACCCAAGGACCTTGGGATACTCTCAAATTCAAGTTCCTTGGGGGTAGAGGTCAAACTATTCTCATAATATCTTTCATTCTTATTTTGAAGGGACAAATGAAGTACAGTATTCCAGAGGTTAAACTGTGACATTCCAAAAGACTGAGTAAGAAAAAGCATATAACAACTTAGCTACTGAAACATATTTATAAAAATGCAAAGTTATTCTTAATGGTTTGGAAAAGTTATTTTCATGTTAATAATGCTATCATTATTTACAGTATTTTTTGTTATTTTTAAGACCATAAACATTGATAAGCCCCACTTGAACAAAAGCACTCCAAGATCCTTCATAATTTTTATGCTGGTAAGGGGAGCCCCTAACGCCAGATGCTGCCAAGTCTAACAGTTAAGTGGTAGAAAATTCTAAATCATGTCAGCTCCATTTTTTACTTTGGGGAGCACAAAACTGATATAATGTAACTAATTAGACTGCAAGTCAGCCTGAGAAATTCCTACTGTCTGGTACATATTAAACTCTCATTCACAGGGGTGGAGATGTAGTTTAACAGTGGCAGTTGCCTAGCCAGGACTGGGCTCAATGTCCAGCACCACAGATCAAAAAACTGATTATTTATAATAGCATACTATTTACTATTTATGCTTTTAATTAACTTCAATCCAAACTCCCCATACTTCTCAACCGAGGAATACTAATCCTTGGAAATGAAGAGTTAAGTATCAGCCAATCTTTTTTTTTTTTTTTTTGTGGAACCGGGGATTGAACTTAGGCCCTTGCGCTTGCCAGGGAAGCGCTTATTCCACGGAGCCATCTCCCTGGCCCCAGCCAATCTTTACATAATAAACTTTTAATTTAAAGAAGAAATGCAATGTACACTTGATGTTTTTTGATTCAGGGGAAAGAGAAGCTAAACTTCATATATTCCCACTGTGCAGAGTTCCTGAAAGGAAACTGCAGAACACAATGGCAATGGTAGGGGAATCTGAAAGTAGTTATCCCTATAATTTTAAAAACTTTACTGCTTATTATTTATAGCAAATAAAAGGAAACTATTTCTTGAAATTAAGTAGTTTTCTAGAGAAAACATGTTAAGTTTTCTACAATAAAAACATGTAGAGAGGCCAAAACTAGAGAATGTATATGTAAACAGATACCCAATTATTAGTCAATATTATTAATTACCATGCGTTTTCAAACTGGAAGATGCACCTACTGCTTTTTTTTTTTTTTTTTTTGTGGTACCAGGGACTGAACTTGGAACTTTGTGCTTGCTAGGCCAGTGTATACATCACTCACTCACTCACTCATATTTATTCATTTTTTTATTTTTATGTATTTAGTACAGGGTCTACAGGGTCTTACTACGTGGATCGTAGATCAACCCGTAGTGATTCACCTACTTTCAGCCTCCTAAGCACAGGGATTACAGGCATGTGCCACTACACCTGGTCTCAGTTGCTGACTCCGCACTCAGGGTGGGGTGGGTGGGGGCAGTTCTGTTGGCCGATTGGATCCAGTCCCTGCATCTGCCTAAGCAAGTGGATTTAATCTGCTGAGCTATCTGGGCAGCCCTCATCATTCACTCTCGTTGAGCCTTTTTTCACATACATTACTTTTCACCTACATGAAATGAATCTTTGTCTCTGAACTGGATGTAAGGCCACCATTTTCATATTTTACACATTAGAAAACCAAGGTGCAGAAATCTGCTAAAAGTCACACATTTGGCAACTCTTTCTTTCTTAAAGAGTTCCTTGGCAGCTGAGGAACTCATAACACAGGAGGGTTATGAGGAGGCCAGCCTGGGCAGTTTAGCAAGACTTGACTGAAAATGAAAAATAAAAATGACTGGGAATGTGGCACCATACCCTCCTGGCTCCAATCCCCACTAGCATAAAACCAAACAAAACCAGTTCACTGCCATAAAGCCCATTCTACACCTAGGTAGTGAGCTGTTAACAAATTCTTCAAGGCAAATCAAAAGCACATTCACAACAAACCTATTTGAAGCCATGTAAATCAAAAGAGGGGCATTGACTGCTTGTTCCACTGAGCAATCTTTTATTATCTCTGGGTTTACTTCAACTTAAAACTGGAAAGCAAGATGTACTGTAATGTAGGTCTTGTAGGTCAAGAACCTATGACTTCTCTCTACTTTTGTAAAGACTAAAAAAATTGATGTTGACAAGCAGCAATGGTAATGTAAGATCCAGACAGATGACTACATACATGAAAAAGAGGCAACAGCTTTTGACTGAGTCTCTTCAGGATACATAATCTCACAGGAAAACAAAGTAAGTGACCCAAGCAAGGACTAGCATTCTTACAATAATTCATTTTCATCAGAAGTTGATACTGTGTCATTCTATTTTAGTACTTTAACATCCTTTGCATCCTGTATCACTAGGGATGCATAGCTGTGCTTGGTAGGGGACCCGGTACTCAATCACTACCACTCAAAAAAAGATTCTGTATCAATGGTTCAGTCCATGCCTGACTCTCATATCTGCCTTTCCTGTAATGTAACACACACACACACACACACACACACACACACACACACACGCACATTTTCATCTTAAATAAACCAGAATTTCCATAGAACAGTGTTTGGATCAGCGTTTTTTAAAAAAAATGTATTTGATACTCATAGTAACCCTCTTGTTTTCAACTTCCTTGGCACTGGAATTACAGGCATGCACCACCACACCTGGACTCTGGATCAGCGTTATTTGTAATCAACAAAAACTGTCAGCATTTAACTGGGATTCCGGCTGTTACGTGGTGGCATGATACTGTTGAATAAAAGCTCAGTATGGTGTATCTATATGGTACATTCACACTAGAAATAAAATTAATACACATGTATAAAGTAAGTCAAGTTTCAGAGTGCTATTAACAGTTGTCTCCTGGGAACACAAAGGAAAAGACCTATCAAGTCACACACTTTTTATTCTCTTTTGAGATAGGTTCTGGCTGTATAGCTCAGAATGGCGTTGAACTGTTCTTCAGGCTGGGCTCAAACTCCCACGGATCTCCTGCCTCAGTCTCCGAAGTGTTGGGATTACAACTTGTGCTATCATGCCCAGCTCACTTCTGTATTTCAATTTTTTAAATACATTTTATAATTAAAAGGGACCAATTAAAAGAAACATACATGCACTGGGCATAGTGGTGCATGTCTACAACCCTATAATCCAGGAGGAACTGAGAGAGGATGAGTGCAGGGTCAAGCCCATCCTGGGCAACTTGGTGAGAACCTGTGATGGTGGGTGGTGGGTGGGTGAGGTGGCTTTGGGATACAGTATAGTGGGTTTAATCCTCTGTATTAACAAAACACACACGCGCACACACATGCGCGCACACACACACACACACACACACACACACACACACACACACACACAAACCACAACAAAGAAAACCCTACACCCTCCCAACCATTTAAAAAAAAAATCTTTTTGGTATTAGTAGGCTGACAAATGACCAAATATTTGTCAAGGAAACATTAGTATAAATACAGAAAAGACTCCTTTTCTGATTTTTTTTTGGCAGTACCAGGGATTAAACTCAGGACCTTGTACTTGCTTGGCAAGTACTTATTCTACTGAGCTAGCTCCCCAGCCCCGCCTTTTCTGATTATACTAAATAGAATTTCTTTTTAACAGTTTTAAATAAACAAAGATCACATGAATTAAACATGATAATGCCATAAAAATTCCTACAAAGATGTCTTATTTAAATTAAAGTTTAGGGCCAGCCAAATAGCTTACCAGATTAATGTACCTGCTTAGGCAGATGCAGTAGCTAGGGTTCAATTCCTGGCCTGCTTGTGCTGGCCTGGCCCCCGAGGCATGCTGAGAGGCCATAGAGAATGGGCATGGTGGCACCAGCCTATAATCCCAGCTTGGGAGGGCTTAATAGGAGGATCACTATCAGTCCGATCTATGTAGTGAGACCTTGTACTAAATAAATAAAATAAAATTTAGCTGGGCATGGCAGCTCACACTTGTAATCTCAGCAGTTGGGAGGCTGAGGCAGGAGGATCAAAGACCAGCCTGAGCTATGGGAGTTGAAAGCCAGCAGATACTACATAGTGAGGTCTTTTTTTTTCTTTAAACTACGTATTTCTGGTTGAGTAAATCTACAGAATTTTCTTTACAACTGATAATTTTTTCCTACAGACTGTGTGGAAGGAAAGTTGAATAATGCTCTTGGCAGTGAGGAAAACCACTCTTTAGCATAACATGTGGTTCTAACAATGACTAAATAAAATCTTATCAGTAGAATGTAAGAATTAAGTTATGCATTCTATAAAAGACAAAGATTAAAAGCACACTACTGAGATGTAAGGTTTGGAAAGCCCCACCACCTCTGCAGCACTGAGGTGCAGGGAGCTTACGGTTTTGAAGCATCTGCATGATGTGCTCCTTGATCATCGGCAGGACGAGCTTCCCACCAAGTCCACAGGCCATGCGGTCTAAAGCGCTCTCCCCAGCCACGGCGTTGCTAAACATACAACGACAAAGATGACTCACTGAGAAATGTGCATGCTAAGTGTGTTATTAAACTAGGACTGAATGTATTCAAGCAGACTTGTGCATGTGCTATTAAGAACCTTACAGCTGAAAATAGATTAAATGAAAACTTTTACTATGCTGTACCATAATTTTAAAAAGTCCTGAATCTAAATTTTACCTTTCGAAACTCAAGAGGTAAAAGTGTCTCTCACTTTCTAGAAACACATCCCTCAAACTCATCAGTGGACGGAGCCTAGAAAACTGAAAGGAGTGCTTGAAACGAAGAGGATTTCTCCCTCTCCCCACAGTGTATTCATCTCTAGAGGCACAAAAGGACACTGCCAACCACTAACAACAGGCTTCATGGGAGACTGGTGCACAGAAGTATCTGCAGTCACTCTGGCTCAGTGCTGCAAGGGTAACAGGGAATCTGCCATATAGAATATTTAACTGGCCCACAAAGACAAAACCATGAGGGACAAAACTATGAATGATCTTTAGAACAGGTTTTTGAACTTAAAATTTCTGACCTTGGGAAGTTATTTAAAAAAAAAAAAAATCAATTTCCTGGTGGTAAAATCTTATCAAGCCCAGAAAAATAAGTTTCTTAAACCATCTACTTATAAAGAACTGTTTACAAGGTAAGTCAAAGGACAGTCAGCAGCATGTTGCAGTAACTGAATCAAAGGAAGGAAACCTGATCTAACCCATGTTCTCTCCAGCCTAGTGAAGCCTACTTAATATATTCTGCTGGTCCTGGGTCTGTAATCAGTCATGCTTAATAATGAGAGGAAGCTGCAAAAATGCATTCTATAAATGTTAATGAGAGAAGAATGGCTTAAATCCTTAACTTAAGCTCACTAGTTGGCCAGGCAACCTCAGACAAATCACTCAATCTGAACTGCCCATTTCTGTATCTGGAAGTAATATACCTCAGGACAACTCAAAAAAAGTCAAAGCAATGGTGCCAAGCGCTGCATGTCATGTCCATGTAAGGAGCCACCACTATCCCTGGGAGTCCAGACCGGGTGCCATCTCTCCACGGATCAGTATGCCTGGGACCAGCTGAGCTAAAGAGTCAGTAATTCTGGTGCCGCTGTCACCCAGTGGACAGTTCTCACCACTACACTCTCTGAATCCTGCAGCTAAACTGCATTACACTGGAATAGCAGTGTTTTGTAGGAAATTTTGCTTAAGCAACTTCATTAATAAATTATTTTTTGGGGGGTCTGAGGATTGAATTTAGACCCCTGCGCTTGCCAGGGAAGTGCTTAATCTACTGAGCTATCTCCCCGGCCCCTTAATTTATTTATTTAGTGGCTGGCTCAGCTCACACTGGGGGTGGGGCTGGCATGGCATGTGGTGCCAGGGATTGAACTGCAGTCTCTCTGTGCTTGTTTTAAGCAGGCGGGCTCAGCTCACACTGGGGGTGGGGCTGGCGTGGCATGTGGTGCCAGGGATTGAACTGCAGTCCCTCTGTGCTTGCTTAAGCAGGCGCTTTAGACCGCTGAGCTATCTTGATAGCCCTTAAGAAACTTTTTAAGTGATGTTTATGCATACAAAAGTATCATAATAAAGCTTGTTCATATATATTTAAAAGAAATTCCTGATTTTGAGGAAAATTTGGAATATAAGAGTAGAGATGGAAACTTCATTTGGTGTATTTCAAGTTTGTCATTGGTATCTTTTCTGATTATAAAATGGTGTTCTTCTAATAAAGCATACTTTAAGAATCTTGATGAAACATACATGAATTTTAAAAATATAAATTACATATGAAAAATAAGATAATACTTATAAATAAAAAATTTAACTTCCAGGTACAAGTCACCCAGAGCAGAGCTGGGCTTCAGACCTGAGCCTCTTGGCTCCACCTTCCCAGGCCAGCTTCGCCCACATTCCGCATACAATTACCTATCAAAATCATCGTCTTCTAGTTCATCTGCATTGGCCCAGTCCTCGTCCTCTTCCAGATCAACCATCATTGCTAACATCTGAGGAACTAAAGCAAGGAATTATTTCACACTCAGAGACTGGGACTTCATGTAATCTTGTCAATATCATTTTTTTTTATGTCCAAGAATATCATTTTATTTTCACAAGAATTTTAATATTTTACTTTGCTTTTAAGAAAATGAAGCAAAGTAGTAATAGCTGGGTCTTGGTGTTCGCAGGTTCCTTTTTTTTTTTTTTTTGGTAGTGGGGATTGAACTCAGGACCTTGTGTCTGCCAGGCAAGCACCTATGCCCTTGAGCTATATTCCTGGCCCAAGTTAGGTTTCTTTTTCTAGTAAATTTTCACTACTGATATATAGGAACTGCTATTTTTTAATGTTCTTATGCTATACAGCAACCTTGCTAAATGCAGAGGTCTAACAGTAGACAATTGTCTTTTGTAGACAATTGCATAACAAATTATACAATATCTTTATTCCTAATTCTTTTTTTTTATCACAATGTACTATGTGGAACTGTTAGTACAATGGAAACAATAATAGTGAAGATACTTTTCTTCCTGTCAAATGGGAAAGTTCCTAAAATTCTACCACTGCTATAGTGTAAGACTGAAAAAAAGATGACACTGCAAAATAAATCTAGCAACGTAATTAGTGCCTGCTAGCAACCCTAGCAACCTTAAATGTCTGGATTCAGTCAGACCCGCGTTCTAATCCTATGTTCATTGCTAATATAATTATATAACCTCCGTTCTCAGTTTGCAACTAGATATCTATACATTCCTGAATTACTTTTGCCTCTGTTAACTGTTATGACCTAATAGAAATTCTACTTTTAACAAAGGGTTGTGGTTGCAAGAGTCTGCAAAGACTACTCTCTAAAAGTAGAATACTGGGTTTACATACACAGGTATGGCAATGCAGACCTGCTTCATCTGATTTGAAGAAGATATTCAAACAGTCTGAGCAATCGCACAAGCCTCAGCAAGTTCAGTGGCTGACTCTGTCACACTGCCCATAAACACCCGAAGACCACGACTTACTGGTCTGCGCCATGATGTTGGTATGCTTTCTTAACATGGCCGCAGCAGTCTCGGAGAGGGTCACGATCACTTCCAGGGCAAGCTGGCGCTGCATGTTGTTAAGGCTGGTGTCCCCACACAACTAGAGACAAATTGGTGAACACACTTAATACTTCACCTTACTGCCCACACTAATAAGCAACATTTACTCAAGTATTGTAATGTACCTTGAGACTTAGCTGCAGAGTTGCCTCCAAGTGAGGACGCAAGTACTTTGGAACTGTATCTGCGATTTCAATGAGGGATTTTAGGACCGAATCGTCATTCTGGTAGCATGAGTCATTTACAGCCTAGAGACAACAGAAAAATGTCTGGATTCAAGACTCACTTAATGATACCTCGTTAGCCAAAACACTCCTAAGAGGCAGTCAACAGAGGACTATTGCTAAACTTGAATGGCTACAGTCACAAAAAGACATTACACCAAGTGGTATTGAGGGTGCGAAGGAAGGCGCTCTTAAGATACTGTCAGAGGGAATGTAAATTAGCATAGCCATCATGGAAAAACTATATGGAGGTTCTTTTAAAAAAAAGAAACAAAGGGTGAGGGATAAGCTCACTCAGTGGCCCAGTGTCTACTTGGCATGTGCAAGGTTCTGAGTTTGAATCCCAATACCAAAAACCAAACAAACAGAAAACCAAAAACTAGAAACATTTTAAAATAAATAAATAAATAAATAAACACCCTAGAAACAATAAAATTAAAAAAACAAAAAACTTGGGCCTTGCAAGTTAGCTCAATTGTTTAAGGTGCTTGCTTGGGCAAACTCAGGCAAAGGGGACTATGGTTCAATCCGCAGCTCTACATGCTGCACCAGAACTGCCCTTAAGGCAGCCTGAGCCAGCAAAAAAAAAAAAAAAAAAACCCACCTAGAAAGAGAGCTACCATGATCCCACGCTCTCCTTACTGTACATACATCTAAAGGAATTAAAATTAGCACACCGAAGAAACATTTGTGCCTGAAAGCACAAGGGGCCTCAGTACGATTCATGGTAACAATGAGAAACATTGGTACTTGCATACTTGGTTACAGTACTAACCAAACAGCCAAGACATGAGGTTAATCTAGGTATCTATGATTAATGACTCAATAAAGAAAACGTGGCATACATACATGAGCATTATGTCACAAAAGAGGACAACATTTTCTCATTTTTGACAACATGGCTTGAAAGATTCTCAGTTAACTGAAATAGTCGGGGACTGAAACACAATAAATATCCATGTTCTTACTTATGGGTGGAAGTTAAAACACAAAGCTGAACTCACAGAAGCACAGAATGGTGATGCTACCAACGCCTGGAAGTGTGAGCGCAAGCATGGGGAGGCTAATGCACAGTGGTGCTGCGGAGTGGAGGAGGAACTGCCTTCGCTCTGTACATCACAGTGTGCAACTGCTCCATGGCAGTGGACGGCACGTGTGCTATTTCAGAATGGCAACCAAAAAGGGTTCTGAATGCTCCCAAAACAAAGAGGTAATAAATGTCTCAGGTACAAGGCATATCAACTTCTGATTTGATCATTACACACTGTACACATGTCCCCAACGGTCACCTTGTACCTTAATACACGTGTACAATTACTATATGTCAATTAGATATACTTTTAAAGCCTAAGTCAAAATGAAAGCAGTAAAAATATAGTAACCACCACAACAAAACCTAGGACAATCAAGGAACTCTTTTTATGAATCCCTCTTGTCTGTCTTCTCTATAACCATGTCCTACCCTTGTCACACACATATTAGTACCAGGCCCCAAAGTGCCCACACAACCCACATTGTGGTCATTGTGGTATCTAAGCCAGCATTTAAAAATCTACCATTATTTCTGATGAACATTTTACTTTAAAATCCAGAGGGGGGAATCTGTGGGATTAGATTTAAAATTTTTAGACAAACCACTAAAGAATAGCATGTGTACTTGAAAGTCTTGTCACTGAATTATTATAACTTTTCACTATGACAATGTGATGAAAAAACTTTCACCAA
Organism: Ctenomys sociabilis; assembly: GCA_004027165.1. Lineage (NCBI taxonomy): Eukaryota > Metazoa > Chordata > Mammalia > Rodentia > Ctenomyidae > Ctenomys > Ctenomys sociabilis. The sequence continues at coordinate 38,893 of PVKA01013537.1, read as the reverse complement.
TCCCTGCTAAAAACTTTCAATAACACAGAATCAACTTCAGCTCGATTCAATCCTCCCTAACTTCGGCCTTTAATAGCAGTGCTGCTTCTTCCCGGAATACTTCCCAGCTGCCACATGGCTGAGCATAAGTCAGGGGTGCAGGACGTCCTGAGCTGCACAGCTCCTCCAGGAGTCACATGATCATCTTGTCACACTCTCACCAGTGCCAAGTACTTACATAAATGTAAATTGTGATTTACATAAATTATTTTATATAAATCAGTCATAAATTATTTTTGTCCAGTTTTAATGTATAGTTGGCCCTCTGTACCCAGGCTGAACAAGAACTGGGCAAAAATCTGCACAAGTTCCAACCATAAATGAACGTTGCCCCTTATCATTATTCCCTAAACAATATAACATCTACACATAGCACTTATATCCTATGAAGCACTAAAGGCAATCAGTAGAGGATTTAACATATGTGAGGATTTCACATCGATACCATTTTATACACAAGCCCTCGGCACTCATGACTTCTGTTCTCCATAGAAGGCCCTATAATCAGTTCTCCAGAGACACTAATACAGCTGTCCTCAACAAAAACACTACATACATCAAGAAAGGATACACACTCTGCCCATCCATTTGAAGAAATTTTGTCAACATTAAAAATATGTGGGTATCTAATTTGTTAATGACATAGATGTCTATATCAGTCCAGTTGTAGCCAGTACATTTGCATAGGTCACTCAGAAATCACCTTGTCTACTGTGACTCAAGTGTAGCCATGCCTAAGTATTTACACATATGGCAAAGTAAGCCATTTCATTAAAAATTACTGTATTTCTTCTTTGTAGTTAGCTGTACAGATGTACTGCTATTTTAAAAAATCATGTACTTACATGAGTTGTATTACCTATATTATCTAATCACATACTTCATTTTAGGATAGCATTTGGATAATTATTGAATCTGTCAGAAAAGGGGTGGAGCTTCAAGTCTAACAAGGTAAGAATCTTTAGCATAAGTTATCTGTTCTTATTCTGCTTTTGGAATAAGCTAAAAGTATCCTTAAAGCATTAATTTGCCTATGGGAACTAATATAAATTAATCACAAACTAACTTACACTATAAATAATTATAAGCCCTGTGGTTAACAGTAAGGAATCCACAGTCCAACTGGCTGTACTGTGATCTTCCCTAACACTGTGGTCCTTGGCAAATGTTTATATTTAATACTAAGCATATAAGTGTTTATAATTGGCAAAAACCATGTACTATATAAATAAATGGCTGTTACTGTAGAACTCTTCATGAAAATTAAACCAATGAAAAGCAGTCCACCATATAGTTACACTATATTCTATGCTATTTTCCTACCTGTAAGAATCCAGGTAACAGGTCTGCAAAATGTTTGAACAGGGTAACGTTATGCTCATTTGCAAGGATGAATGCGGCTGTGGCTCTAGCGGATAACGTCCTGATCTACAATGAAGAGTAAAGGGCATCAGACACAAGCAGCTTTTTAAGGTGCAAGGTCACCTTTTCCTCCTCAAGATGAAATTGTTCCTTATCAATAAAACTAGCATTTACCTTTTAATATGCAAAAATAAAAGTGAACTCCTAACAATTAATTTCTTTTACAAGTTTAAAATGTTTGTATTAGAATTGAAATTATTTACCGATGGATGTTCCTGATCTTGCATACACTGAGCTAACATCCTTTTGATGACATCTAAATAGTGCTGCTGCTGGTTTCCAAAAATTCCAGGAAAGTTCCTAAAAGACAATCCAAAATAGTCTTTAAAAAATTCATTGTTTGATACCCAACACCAAATGCCACGCCAGCCCCGTGCCCAGGCACACTGAGCTGGCCACAGTTTGGGCGTGGTGGCACACACCTGTAATCCCAGGAATGAATAGGCTGAAAACAGGAAGATCACCGTGAGTCCAAGCTGTGTGGTTAAGGCCTTGTATCAAATACATTAAAAAATAAATAAAAGCTTCACTGTATCTTTGTAAAGCATGAGTTAGAATCTCTGAGGGGTTTCCCTGACTTAAAACACATACTAATCCTCAGGTCCGGCATCACCCAGGCACGCTCTTGGTGACTCGTATTCTGGGTGGGGTGAATGGAAACGAATGGCACAAGTGTAGGCTCAGAGGCTGCTTGGCTTCACGCCTGTGCTTCTCACTGGCCCCTGTGAGACGCCCACCTGTGTGTAGGCAGGTACAAGAGCCACCCGTGCTTGCTGTGCACCTGCTGCTCCCAGCCTTGATGAGCCTAGTCCAGGTTCCCTGCACTTTACATTGAGGAATAATTCAATAGAATGTTTGACAATGAAAGCAGAAGACAATGTAATGTGTAAAAATTACGTAGAGCCTACAACTTGAAAAGTTACAAATCCAATATATTATTCATATACATTTGTATATTTTATATTTATATATGCATATATAAAAGTCTTTCTGAGACAGGCTCTTGCTCTGATCTGAGTTCAAGTTCAGGCTGGCCCTGAACTTACTTTGTAGCCCAGGCTGGCCTCCATCTCAGTGATCCTCCTGCCTCAGCCTCCTGAGTGCCAGGGATTGTAGGCATGTACTACCACATCCAGCTATCAATCATACTTTAAATACAGTAGACAACTGTTTAACACAGAACATCAGAAAGGAATGAACTAATTCTAAACTTAAGCCATTGGTTATAAGTATAGAGAAGTTGTTAAAATTATAAAGCATGGGCTCAGAAGACTCAGAACACAATGGGGACTCGCTAGCACTCTTCTTTTTTGAGCCAGTTATTAGTAAGTGCTCTGAAAGGTATGTCATCTCTGCATAAAGGACACGACATCAAGAAAATGTTCAGAACCCAACCAAAGAGCAGTGTGTAAAATAAATAGCTTTCCTTCAATCAAAACAAGTACAGGGCTGGGGAGATGGCTCAGTGGCACAAGCACCTGCCTGGCAAGTGCAAGGCCCTAAGTATGAACCGTGAAAATAAAAACAAGAACAAAAAACCCCCCAAAACAGCACAAAGCTTAGCAAAGGCATTTTTTAACCCCCTAAAGCTAAATCAGGGTAGGCTGATCAACTACAATGCTTCAGACATTCACAACATTAAAATGTAGAAAAGGTAAGTTGGCTGTACCTACCAGAATATGTGAAGGGCAGCTTCTCGCAATCCCATGTTTTGAGAGCTGACTGAATCAAAAAGAAACTTCAAACCTTCAGGCCACTGGTTGTTGCCATCCTCATCTAAAATACAAAAGCCCAAGCATAAAAGTATGTAACTTTGACTAGAGAATACTAAAGGTGAGTCCTTTTGTTTCATAACCTTCATTTAAAATATGGAATATAATTGTCACTTGCTCCATTATTTTTAAAACTCCCAATAAAATTATAAACCCTGAACCATAAAATGGCATCTTACAAACTGGTAATTCACTGGGCAAGGAGGCACATGCCTGTAATCCCAGCACTCAGGGGGCTGAAGAAGGATTGTTGAAAGTTTGAGACTGGCCTGGCTACAAAGTGAGCTCAATCAAGGGCAGGCTAAACAACATAGTGAGACCATGTCTCAAAAAGACAAAGAAATACAGAGACAGAGAGAGAGAATATGAATGAGAATCTGTATATTTGCACTACACAGGATTAGCAGGAGTTATTTCTAAGGAGAAATTCAAGAGAAAGCAGTGTTTTGAATTATTGAAAAACCTGACTGGCTAAATCCTTTGTATCCTCTATTGCTTTTAGAGCCTAAAAAGTTGGGCACAGTGATATATGCCTGTGAATCTCAGCACAGAGAGAGGGTGAGGCAGGAGGATCACAACTTTGAGTCCCACCTGGACAACTCAGCAAAACCTCATCTCAGACATCCTGAGGACTGGGGATGCAGCTCAGCATAAAGGGCCTGGGGTCCAGCCCCTACACTGCCAAGGGGGGCAAGATATAAATGCAGGCAAAGGTAATAATTGTCAATGAGGTCCTAAAAACAAAATGATCTCTTTCAAACTAGAGAAAACACTAGAGTGAAAAGACCTCAGGACCCACAGGTGTTCATTTTTTGTAGCTTATTTATTTTTTGGTATCTTAGGGAAGGGTCTACAAGGTGTTCAGGGTCTCACTACTCATTGGACTCGTAGTGATTATGTTTATAGTCTCCCAAGAGCTGGGATTATAGACACATACTGTCTCAAATGCCGTCTCAGCACACCCGGGGCGGGCCAGCATGGCAGGCCCAGGGATTGAACCCCAGGCCCCTGCTTGCAGGCGCTTTAATCCATTGAAGCTATATGACTGGCCCTTCTTTCGTAGCTTTAAATGCTACAGGATGTTACCAATATGCTTACTACTTTGTCCCTTATTTCTGTTTTTGAAATACTGGAGAATAAACCCAGTACAACTTTAATCCCCACCCTACTTTATATTTAATTTTGAGATAGGGTCTTGCTAAATTGTCCAGGCTGGGTTTGAACTTATGATCCTTCAATTTTACCCTCCTCGAGTGCTGTTAATCTCAGCATAGATTACAGGCCTGTATCACCATGTCCAGCTAATATATTTTCTTTTTAAAATTAAAATATACTTTTAATGTAAAATTCAGTATATAATAAAAATGAGTGCCCACCAAAGTTACTGCACTCCTTATGAGATCTACTGGTCACACTATCACAAGGGTCTGAAGACTCAACCTGAAGTGTAAGGGTGGGCTGGTCAACCTAGTGAGACTTCATTTCTTTAAAGGAAAAAAAAAAAGGAAGGAAAGAAAGGAGGAAACAGACTGCCAAGTGCTGCGCTTGAGAACAAAGCTCTCTTCCCTTTCTGGCACGCGGGGCACTGAACCCAGGGCCCTTCACTGGACTACACCCCTAGTCGGAACAAACAGACAGTTATGCAGAGCAAAGATAAAGCTTCAAGGAGGAACGAGAATATCACTGTAGGAAAAAAATCTAGTCAGGTATTTGGGATTATTTGAAAATGTTTCTATTATTAAATAACTTTGGAATACTGTCACTTATAAAAGCTTGCACATACATACTTAGAATGTGAAAACAGAATTTTGCAAACTAAAACTATTCCAAATGAAGTTCCAATGGATTTCGAATTCATTTCCTTAAAATGCCAAGTGTTGATATTTTCCTTATTAATTTCTAAGAATTTGCTAGCTGAATCGAAGAAGAACTTCAGCATTGCTGGTTGGTATTAAAGGAGCCATGATGCACTATGGACGACAATGATGCTTTCCCATCAGTCACTGTCTTCATAAAGCATTCTTTCAGCCACTCAACATATTTTCTCAATGAAAAAATGGCTATATTCACACCTCCCTGTTTAAAAAATGGAGGCTATGTATATCTAAAATGGACCAATAAAATCTATGAAAGAAAATATTTAAAAAAGTAGAATGGGGACTGCAGCTGTGGTAAAGTATATGCTCAGTATGCACAAAACAAAAAACCAACCCCCCCCAAATCACATGAAATCAAAATTATATTATTAATGTTTTTAGTTGACCAAAAGCTTTTACTGTTGGAAAACTGCATTTCAGAAAATGCTTTCCTTCTATCTCATTCTTTAAACATATTTTGGGCCATTTTATAGGTTATAATATCAGTATAATAGTGAATGTGTACAATTTATTAATGTGTGTATATACAATAGCAAAAGCACCCTGAGTCCACTGATTTCTACTTCAAGTGAAAATTTAACCTACAAAGGATGTTATACCATTTGGCAGCCTTTACTTCTAAAACCATACAGATTAAAGAGGGATATAACAACTTACAACTGAATTACAAAATTATTATTTCCTATGGAAGTTCTGAATGCCAACAGGTAAATGTGATTAAGTTTCCTAAACATCTGTAATCTCTGGCTTCAAACGCTACACATGTAATCTCATACATTTTGAACAGTACTGAGATACCCACAAATATTCCTCTAAAAGACTCCTTTAAAAAAAAAAGAAAAAGGCTCTAGCCCTCCTTCCCTCAGAACATAAAATCTACTTGCATACACACCTACTAAATTCCTGGCCAGCTCTGCAGCAATGTCACAAACTTTCTTCCTCATGCTGGACTGTGTTTCCATCTGAATAATCACTAGCAGTTCACTCTTGATGGCAGTCTGAACATCCGAGGGAAGAGTTGGGTAAACTTCATCGAAGGTAGAGGACAAAAGGCGTCGGAGGAGAACAGCAGCCATTTGTCTCGCCTATAAATAGATAACTGCGTGTTACTGGAGAGGACACTTCCAACAAACTAGACTTGGGCTCTCACTAATGTCCTTCACTGTTCTAGTTGTCTACTTTATTTCTAAAGCACCTATTTCATTAGAAAAGAATGTGAAACATAACATTCTAGGCATACAAATCTATCATAATAGGAAGTGCCATACAACAAGCCATTTTTATTTACAGATGAGAAAAACTAAACACATTAGAATTCTGACAGAACATCATAGTAAGGATAAACCTTTCTTCCCTCTTTTTTAAATATATTTTAGTACAGGGTCTACAGGATCTCACTACACAAACTGGACTTGTAGTGAGAGGCTGTTTTCAGCCTCCCAAGTGCTGGGACTAGAGGAGCATGCCACCACATCCAGTCTCAATCTGCTCTCATTACTTTGCGGGGCAGGGCCAGCAGGACAGCTGGGGAAGGAGTGGTCACTGTGCTGCCTAAGCAGGTGCTTTAATCCACTGAGCTATCTAGCTGGTCCTAAGGATAAACTGTTTTCAATCCCCACTCTTAATATATTCTTTACCAGAAAAATAAATCTTAAAGTGCAAACCCTGCAATGCTTTTTTCCTACCCATCTGGTTCTCATCCTACAAGAGAAGTGCCTGTGCTGTAGACTCCTCCTCCACCCTACCTTAACTGCCCATTTGCATTAGCTTCTCAGATCAAATACTAAGGTAGCATTTGTTTCTCTCATGTAAGCAAACATCGCAAGTTGCTAGTACTGTTGGGCATGGTGGCGCACACCTGTAATCCTAGCACTGCTGAGGCAAGAGGATTGCCATGAGTAAGATCAGTCTGGACTACATAGTGAGTTCAAGGCCAACCTACACTACACAGTGAAACCATGTCTCAAAACCACAAAGAAAAAAAAAAGTTACCAATACCTGAACAGTAAGAATCAACCTCAATGTGTACATTCTTAGGTTCCCATTTTTAAGTGTGTGTAATACGTATTCATGAGCTATGTATGATTTTGAGGTTATCAAAAGAAAAGTTGAGACAAATGGCATTCCAGCTGTATTAAGCCAGTAGCCCTCTAAAATACCAAATTTGATCTTTCCTTCTCTCATTTTTTCAGGGTTGTTGCTGCTACTCTTACTAATTTGGAACTACGATCAATAAAAGTTATACAAATAAAACCTGCCATTTTTTTTCTCCTGTATGTTGCCTTTTTATTGAGTTATATATGGTAGATAGCAACCTTTCAAATAATTAACATATGTTCTAGTTAGAAATAATGCAAAATGGTTTAATTTTTATAAATGCTTTAAAAATGGTGTGCAATGTGCGCGCGCGTGCACACACTCTCTCTCTCTCTCTCTCTCTCTCTCTCTCTCTCTCTCTCTCTCTCTCTCTCTCTCTCCAAAACAATGAAGCCACAAAGGAGACATTGCGGCTAATTTATAGCTACCATCTAAATCTTAAATAAATGAAAATTTAAATAAAGTTTAATACAGGTTTTAATACTGCCTTTTGGGGGACAGTTAGAGACAGCTTGCTAGTTCAGGCTGGCCTCATGGCAGTCTTCCTGCCTCAGCCTTCTGAATGCTAGAGGTGCATGCCACCAGGCCTGGCTTCTGCTAAGTGCTACAGGGGGCATGAGCTTGCCTGCCCAGCTGACTCTGCTTCCACTAGGTACTAAACTATAAATGAGAATTTATAAATAGCATTGTTACTAGTAAACAGGAATCTTACTCTGCAAACCCCAAATGCTATGTTTCAAAGGAAGGATAGCCAGGGACCTAGCTCAGCGGCACAAGTGCTTAGCAAGCGTAAGGTCCTGAGTTGGATTCCTGGGACATCACCACTACTACCACCACCAAAAAGAAAATCCAAGAAGACTGTGAGTCAAAAGCAGGATAAGTTGGCTATCCAAGCCATATCTCAACTTTTTGAAAAGTATACACAAGACCATTCAATACTTGTAAGAATATTAATACTGGAAAGAGAGAAAAGTAAGTTGACTTTTAAATGCACAAAGATAGTAAGAAACTATAAAACCCCAGCACATAGGTATTTTACCACAGGGAAAAAGATTTTTAAGACGCAAGCTTATTTGTATTTAGTATCCCAGGTAAAACCCATGCTGTTAAAAAAATTCTAGAAAGGGTGTCTGTTCCTATGCCTATCTTTAGTATATGTTTCTTCTATAGATGGTTATACCCCCAAAAATTTAGATAAAATAGATTTCTCAAAATATTTGGAACATTACGATATTGAATAAATGAATTTCTTCCTGAAGAATGAATTGACTCTGTACAAGAAAACACCCTACAGATGCAGAAATAATTGAGATTTAATAGTTTTGATGGAATTATTCATAAAACCATTAACTTTTTCTACTCTAAAGGTACCACTTTAAGCGGCAGAAAGAAATCCTCCTCATAGAGATATATTTCAAAGAATAACATCATAGCTCACAGATAGCTTTGGGCAAATAAATTCAAAATTATAACTAACATTTAGATAGTAAATAATTCTCAGGGTTGGGGAGATAGCTCAGTGGCATTAGTGCCTGCCTGGCAAGTGTAAGGCCCTGAGTTCGATCCCTGGTACCCCCCTCCCAAGAAGTAAATAATTCTCATTACACACACTAACCATCATCTAAGCACCCTAACAGGTTTCGTAAGATTGCAACCTTCTCAAATATTAAGGCAGTACCTCTTCAGCAGCTGTTGTGTTTCTAATGGCTTGTAAGAGGAATGTGATCTTGGACTGGCCTGGGATATTCTCATAGGTTTCCTACGAGGAAAATAAAATTAAATGTTAAAGAGTATGCTAGAAAATCTCAAGAAAACATCAAGAGCAAGCCAGTTTCTCCAGGTTTCTGTGTATTTTCTCAATTTATACTCCTTGGCTGGTAAAACTCAGGGTGAAAAAAATGGTCAAATAGGACCTAGGCTCCTAAACCCTCACTTAGTACCAACCTCCTTACAGTTCAGGAAACCACACACTGCTTCAGCATCTGCCAGACCCCTTGATGTGGAATCCCAGGCCCTGAAGCCCACCCCACCTCCATCCCCAGGGGAGGGAGGGCCTCAGATCAGCAAGTTCTTATGCTGCATTTTCTTTCTAGCAAGGATTACATTAAAGCCTTACTATATAGACTGAAATTTTGTTCAAAAAACGTTGTGGTACTGGATTGAATCCATTGGGGCCCTCACACAGCCCCAGCTCCTTTTAAAGCTTTTTTCTGAGACAAGTCTCCCCAAGTCATCCCTGCTGGGCTGACATTTGGGATCCTCTACAGTTCTGCTTCTGCCAGGGACAGGATTACAGGCATATGTAATCACGTTCTGTCCAAGAGACTTTTTTTTTCCAGGTAAGAACCCACTATGTGGCTCAGGCTGGGTTCAAACTCGCAGCAATCCTCATGCCTCAGCCTCCCAAGTGCCTGGACTGCAGGCATATGCTATGATATGGAGCATCAAGACTTAACATTTCTGGATCTATTAACAAAAGGGTTTGTGACTTAGAACTTTTTCCTTTTCTAGCAATAATGTAAAATCTGAACATATTTGTTAATAAAATGTTGACATCAATTAAAAGACATTATCAGAAAGGATCCAAAATGAAGATCCAACTAGTACATCTAGTACATGTTAGTTATAAAGCAAGCTAAAATTATACAGATTGATGTGCCTGTGCAAAAATTCTAACAATGGCAGTCCTTTACTGTGCAAAAGAAATCAACTTAAGCACATCTGATATCCTCCCTAAAATTCCTTAGTAAATAAACAATAATCCATTCTTGTCCACCCACTTTAAAGTCTAACCGAGGTAACATTAATTTCTTAGCAGTCTAAGTTAAAAGCACTGCCATACAACTCCATCCCTTCCTAGTTTCTCTGGACAAAAGTGATGAGGGAAGAAAAGTCAGGCTCTTTACTAAAAACACATATCCACCTCATGCCTTGCAAGTGTTTACTGGCATCCCTAAAATATTGGCAGACATAAAAGTTTATGCCTTGTACGACTTGCTGAGATCAAGGGTAATGCACTCCACAACTCTGGTCACCTGAGGCCAACTGTCTTCCAGATGTATCTAGAATGGACAGCTTGGGGTTTCACCCCAGAAGCCTACTGTACTCAACTGTACACATCTACTTATGCAGCACCATGCAGTTTCCAAATTTCTCATCAATAATTCAGTATTGAGAAGGGCAGATTTTGGGGGAAAGGAGAATTTGAAGTCCTCTGATAACCTCAAGTACCACTCTAATAAAAAGCAGTCAGGTCAACAATATTAAAAACCATGCTGGGGGGCCGGGGAGATGGCTCAGTGGAGTAAGCGCTTTCCTGCCAAGCACAAGGGCCTAAGTTCCCCATTCCAAGGGGGAAAAACAAAACAAAACAAAACCATGCTGGGCCAGGGAGATTGCTAAGAGGCATAAGCTCCTGTCTTGCCAGTGTAAGGTCCAGAGTTTGATCCCTGGTATCACAAAACAAACAAACAAACAAACAAACAAACACCCATGCCAAAAAGTAATCACAGCTGAGAAGATGGTATGAATTTACTAAATTATGGATATTTATAAACTGATTGAAAAAATGGGTATAACGCTTGAGATTCTCCACTTTTTACCAAAATGAGCCAAAAACTAGTAAAACTTTTCATTAAAATACTCTTGCACACCATGTGGTAGCACATCCTTGTAACTCCAGCGCTTGGGAGGCTGAGGCAGGAGAACTGCTATCAGTTTAAGGCCACCTTGGGCTACATAGCAAGATCCTGCCTCCAAAAAAGTCTTTCCCAGTACAATTAGTGTAATAAAACTCTCTCTTGATTCCTTGTGCCTGGCAGAGCCCCAGACACAACTTGGATGCTGTAAATGGTCAACAATTACATTTTCTGCTCCTGAAAAAAAACTCTCCACTTGGCTATCACTCTCAGAAAACCTGCTATCAATTCTGGGGATCTATATCTTTGCTCCAGTGGGACACTAATATGACTACATTTACTGTGATAGAGATTCACATACACGGAGTCACATATTCCACATTATTCTGTAACAAATCCAAAGCCAGTGTAAGAGTTTAGAGTATGTGGGATCTGACTCCTAAGAGAGGGTCTCTAGAAGTATTTTTTTTTTTTTTTTGGCAGAGCTGGGGATTGAACTCAGGCCCTTGCACTTGACAGGGAAGTGCTTATTCCACTGAGCCATCTCCCTAGCCCCGGTCTCTAGAAGTATTGCAGTGCAAATCCAGCCACAAGAGTGGTCAAGGATGAAGGCTGTCAAAAAGAGCATAGCCTTAAAACCTTCAGTGTAACTTTTGCTTAGCCTAACAGACTAGGTTCCATTAGGTTCTCCTTTGGGTCCTAAGTAACTAGCACACTAGAATACAGCAAGTACTGTAAGGACTATTTCTAAGGCTATTCCTAGTACTATGCAGGTATGTTCAGTGAGTGTTCAGGATTATGACAAGGAATAACAAGGAAGTTTCATTTGTATTTGATTCTACCAGACATTATCACACACAGCTAAGATTCTTCTTCTCTACATCCATTACAAAGAAGAAATGCTAGTAAATACTCAGCTCTTTCATTCCATTAAATGTTTACAGTGACCCTGTCTTGCCTGAGAAAATAGAAAAGGGGTCAATTTTTACCTCATGAACAACTTGCTCAGTCCCTCAATAACCAGACATATTTTTTAGTACATTAACCCTCTTTCAGTGGAAATATCAACAAGGAGGTTCTTTCTGTATTAGAATCAATGAAGAGCCAAGTCTGCCCGGGAAATACTAAGAATACAAAATCCATACATATAATTAATAAAATACTTAAGCTCGTATCATATAAAAATCTCCAGTCATGGGCCAGGGATATAGCTCAGCGGCACAGTCCTGCCTGTCAAGCATGAGGTCCTGAGTTTGATTCCCAATTCTAAAAAAAACCCTCCAAGTCATAATCACCATGGAGATTCAACTGTGAACTGTCAATTATTTATTTAGTTGTTCATTTATGTTATTGAAGGCTTAAAGGTATTCAAATCATTTCTTTAAACCTATGAAACAGGGCCAGGAAGACAGCTCTGCCAGGCAAGCACAAGGATCCAGGTTCGACCCCTGGTATCACAATGTCATGCTGGTCCTGCACGAGCTGGCCACTGAAACCAGCTGCTGTAATCCCAGTGCTGGGGAGCCTAAGACAGATCATTATGAGCCTGAGCTGCATAGCAAGACTCTGTACCAAATACATAAATACAGAAAGAAATTGTTAAAACAAAACAACTAAGAAATAGGGCTAGGGATGTAGCTCAGGGGGAGAAGGTCTGCCCTACCTGCACAAGGCTTAAGGTTTGATTCCTACTCCCACCTTCAAATCCTCAAAGAATATCTCATCAAATACAAAACAAGGCTGAAAGGGCCAAGGAGATAACTCAATGGCTTGAGCACCTGCCTGTCAAGTGCAAGGTCCTGCGTTCTATCTCCAGTACCAAATAACAATAATAACAGCAGCAACAACAAAAAACAAAAATGTAAACAAGGCCAAATGAAAATTTTTTTTTCAAATTAAAAAAAAAAAAAAAAACAAAAACAAAACTTAACAAGTGACACACAATGGAAAAGTTTGACACTTTTTTTTTTTTTGGCAGAACTGAACCAACCGGGGATTGAACTCCGGCCCTTGTGCTTGCCAGGGAAGCACTTATTCCACTGAGCCATTTCCCCAGCCCCACAATGGAAAAAGTTTGAAAACTAAGTTTTAAAGCCCTTCAATAATTTCAAGTAACAATAAAATAAAGCTTCTTGTTGTATTTGACCTTTTATCTGAATACAGGTCACTTTGGTCACCAGTTTGGTATTTATGTGTCAACTAAGTATTTTTATTTTGACTGAGTAAATTATGGAGATATTCACTGAGCCCTTGCCAACTCTTTAAGGAAAAGTATATATTTGGTTTATCAGAAAAAATACTCAATATTATTTTAATTAATTTATTTTTGGCACTAGGGATCAAGCTCAGGACCTTGTGCTTGCTAGGCAGCCACTTCTGCCACTATGCTGTCTCTCCAGCCCTCAATTTTATTTAGATAACTTGTGAAAAGCTTATTTGATAAAGCCAAAAAAAAAAAGGTCTAGAGGAAAAAGACACTCTGCTTTCCAGGGGCAATCTGCTTGGGTCCCCTTTGTCCCTCTCTCAGACAGAAGTTTTCTTTCCCCCAGTAAATATATTCTGATCTAAAAAAGATACTTTGCTTTCCTAAAATCTATTCCTGGACCAACGCAGTACTGTATTATAAAGTCACCACAGAATTGTCTCCTTTTTGTCAAATGTAAAATTCTGTATCACAATACTTACAGAGACTAAGAGAATAATAGTACTTATTTGCAATTGTTCTTTATAAGAAAATGTGCTGAATACTGCTAACTATCCCCAAAGTGATGTAAGTGATAAAAGATTTACAACAGGCACCAATTGGAATTCAAACTGAACCAGACACTGGTATTTAGTTCAATAGAAGAGAGATTCCCCACCAGGCTTGACAATAGAGACTTAAGCAAGTGGAGGGAAGAGGGAGAATTAAACTAGCTTAGTAATTACAATGCTGTTCTGCTGCACAGCACACAGAAATTTCTATTATGTGTTAGTAGTAAGAATTTACTTTGGTAAGAAATAATCTCTAGAGTTAGCAGAAAGCACCAAAGTATTTTTTAGCATCATCATACCCTGAGTGCCTCTCCCTCTTTTCCATATAATACATGCACCCTAATTCTAAACACAAATGCTGTTTTTAAAGTATTCTACAAATAAACCTCATAAAATATGCAAAAACAGGTATAGATGTATTTCTACATCACTCAGGGAGATGCTTAAGTAATATGCCTTATCTATATAAAGTATGATCTCTGGCTGCTTTAAAAAAATGCAGCAATATGAAATAAAGTGAAAAATATAAGTTGCAAAATAATGTGTTTGTAAATCTTCAAGTAAAATAGGCATACAATACATGCTTGTAGAAAATTCACCATTTAAAAGTAGTTACTTTTGGAGAATGGGTTAAAAACTAGGTCCCCTGTTCCCATTTCCCATTTTTTACCCCCAATATGCATCACATGTGTAATAAGTCAACAGAAAATCATTAGGATAAAGTTTTAGTAGTTCAAAGTGTCTTCCTACAGGACTGAGTTTCTAGAATACCTACCTCATATCCTGCAGTGCCAGCCTATCCACCATTTATTCAATGCGTGCATTGCCACCACTGTGGCTTAAAAGACAACTAAGAACTCTTTAGGATCAGTGAATCTAAGAGGACCCTTGACTTCATTACCTAAATGTCAAAGTTTTGTTGTGAAAGAAATCTGAACAGTCCTCAGTAAATCTCATACAGGTTTTCAATGATTGCAAAGAACTCCAAGTATAATGAAGCTTGAGGGTCTAGTCCTGTAAAGTTTCCCCCCTTCCTGGAGACCACTATCTCACCTAAATCGTGCTCTCAAACACTGACAACGTGATGTCAGTCTTTTGAACCAGGTGTGTCTCCTGGTCGCCCGCAAACGAGTTTACAGATATTTCAAATAATGTCTTGGATTGTATGAGGGAGAGATAGAAAAAAAATTAATTTCGTTAAATTTAACGAAATTGAAAACTTAAACATATGGTACTGGCCCAGTTAGGCAATGAAAGTCCCAGAACATCCCATTTATAGAACCACAGATCTCGAGGGATCAAAAAAAAATTTGTCTGAACGCAGAGCAATGTACGGTGGAAGCTGCTTCCGAAGAAATTCTGAAAGTCAGCTTTACAAACTGAGGTGAGGCTTGGGGTGGGATGGGCGGGGAGAGGGGAACCGGCTTCTGATGTTGGAACTACAGAAGGCGAAATGGAAAATAGAAAAAAAGCCTACAGGCGGCGACAGGCGTGACACACGCTTCCCCGACAGGGATCGGGCGTGGAGGGCCAGAGGAGTGGGGGTGGGAGGCAGATCCAAGGGTCGCGGCGGGGCAGCTCGCGGGGCCGCGGCGACAGGGCGAAGAGAAGGCCGGCGGGCCGGGCGGGGCCGGGCGGCGAGTCCTGGCCACACGTGTGCGGGGCGGCAGGCGGCGGCAGCCGAGGCCGCCTCGCACGTGGGCTGTGGGCCGCCGCCTGCCGGGCCAGGCCTGCGCGGCGCCGCCGAGGGCCGAAGCCGGGCGCCAGGGGGAGGGAGCGGGGCGGCGCGCCGGAGTCGACCAGGGCCCGGGGCCGGGGAGGCGACGTCGCTTACCTCCGCCTGCTTCCGGACCACATTGTCGGGGCTGAGCAGGTTCCCCAGGAGCAGGTAGAACTGTTGCTGCTCCGCCGAGGCCGTCGCCATTGCGCTAGGCGTGAGAGAGAGGGAGGGAGGGAGACGGGCCGTGAGGCGCGCTGGCGGCCGGCGGGCGGGGCGGGGGCGGGCCCAGCGCGGGGACCGGCACCAGCGGCGGCGCGCGGCGGCGGGGCGGGCGGGACAGGCGGGGCCGGGAGGACAGGGCGGGGCCTCGCGCCCTCTAACCCCGCCGCGGCCACTGGCGCCGGCGTTTTCATTGGTTCAAGATATAGGGGCGGGGCCAAGACCACCTCCTCTAGGCCGCGCTGATTGGCCAAACGCCCTGCAGTGCCGTCACTGGCCGCGCGCGGCGGGTCGCCCTGCCTTGGCTGGGGGGTGGGGAGCGGACGGCTGTCGGCCTCGCTGCGCCGCTGGGGTTGCTGCCGGGACACTTAGTGGGGGCCAAGGGAGGAGTCGGCGGGTGGGTCTGACCTCGGGGGCGGGCAGGCCGGTTGGGGAGGAGGGGCCTGCTCCAGAGCGCGGGAGATTTCCGCGCGGCGGGCTGGCGGGCCTGTTCTGGCTGACCCCAGCGGCTGGCGGCGGCTTTATTCACCGGGTGTATCACCCCTTGTCTGATCCCCCAACTAGGGCCTCCTGGAGTTCACCTCGCATCCAGGTTCCACCCTGGCCTCCGCGTACCCTTCCGTTCCCTCAGACTCTCCGCCTTCTCAGGGGCCCCTCGGGCCGTCTCTTCCCGCTGGCTTAAGACTCAACGCCTGGTTCCGCCCGGAAGAGGGGTCAGCGGCCCGGCCCCGGGCTGTCCACGTAGCATACCTGGTTCCCCCTAGATTGGGAACCGAGGTGGTGTCCTTGTTTGGGGATCCTGGGCTTTCTAGGGCTGGGAGATTTCGAGACACTCTCCCCTAAGGGGCTGATCTCCCAGCGCTTGCGGTCCTTCACCAGTGTCCTGCGGCCCCGGGCATAGCCCGGGGCGCAAATGCTGTGTGTGGTGCGGAAGGCCATCCAGGAGCCCAGTGCTCAATCAAGGGCCTCTGGGCTATTCCCTGCTGGGCCCAGTGCGGTGATTGAGCTGAGGGTGACAGTGAAAGAAAATGACTCATGAATGCCTCCAAGGGACCTGCATTCCTAGCGAGTGGCGCGAGAGAAGCACAGCTGTATTCTGCAGTCCTCAGTAATGCACAGGGAGTGAACAGCCTGTTAGCGTTGCTACTCCTGAAAGTCTAAAGCTTTTGCTCTTAGATAATTCTCGCATACTTTGGGCCCACTGCGCAGTGTGCAAACCACTGGGACCCACATAAGCCTGTGTAGGCTACTAGCATTTTGATAGGAATCTGGTTCCTGGAGAAATTCTTTCAGAAAGCTTTAGCTGTGACAGGTAGGATTCTTAACAAGTTACAAAACTATTGTGGTAGAACTGGACTTATGTACAATATTTGAAAAGCACATGCCTTTTCAAAATCATCTCATTTTGGGGACAGGTGTTTTTTGTTGATTTTGCTATATGTGTTTAAAACTATTTTGGGGGGCTGGCAAGATAGCTCAGGAGTCTTAAGACCCGGCCTGGCAAGTGCAAGGACCGGAGTGCAATCCCTGGTACCACATGCAGTGCTGCCCTGGAACCCCCAGGCGTGGTGGCGCAAGCCTGTAAACCCTACTTTGGGCAAGGTGAGACAGGAAGATCACTGCATGTCTGAGCTGCCTAGACAGACCCTATACCAAATAAAAAAGTTTTAAAAAATAAAAAAATATATATTTTGTACATAGTGGTACATCAAGATTCTGACGATGTTTCTTTCTCATCCAGGATTCTTAAATTCAAGGAATTATCTGCTATATCATTTTTAATAAGTGAGGTAACAAGTAAATTACTTCAGGCTTGCTCAGGATGTAGCCAGATCTGGGAAGATATTATAGGGTCAATGATTAAAGAGACTTTAAATGGGATGAATGCTGGGGTGGGTAGTAGAGCTAGAGACAGTGGATAGCAGTGGGGAATACTAGGTGGGGACTATTTTCATCAGCAGGCCTGTCTAGAAAATCGTAACGCTGGGCCGTTTGTGCTGTGTAATGCACTTACAGCCTGTTTCCCACAGTGAATCCCTTTTGTAAGTATTCTTTTTCTATTAAAAAAAAACAAAAACTCAGGTATGATATAAAAACAGACCACAAGAATGTGGGCTTATTTCCCAAGGAGATCAGGTGGTAGAAGATTAACAACTTTCCTGGATGTGTAGGTGCATGCAAGCCTGTAATCCCAGCACTTGGGGGGCTGAGGCAAGAAGATGCCTTGAGTGTGAGGCAGCCTGAGCTACATAGTGAGCTTGGGGCCAGCCTGAACTGCATAGCAAGATCGTGTCTCCAAAATAAATACAAACAAAAGAAAGTCAAGAGCTTGAGCTTGAATCTAGCAGGTTTGGATCTTTAGCCTGTTACTAGTTGTGTGGTTCTAAGTGACTGATGTTACTAAGCCTCACGTTACCATTCATCACTAGTACAAATTGAAATCCTTAAAATTTGTCACTATAATTCTGATTGTATGTCTACCTGGTAGATTATTGCAATTGTGTACTCCCACTACATAAGCAGTTATGTTACAGGAATGTATGATAATTGTGATTAGGAAAAAATCTAGGGGGACTGCCCATTAACTCAGTTGTTTAAGTGACTGATTAAACAAAGCAATTGGAATGCTGTGGTTCCATCCCCAGCTCCTCAAGCCTTACCAGACCTGCCCTGAAGGCATCCTGAGACAGCCCCCCAAAAAAACAAAAAACAAGAAACAAAACCAAAAAACACTTATGAACTTTAAAAAAAAAAATCTGGCTAAGAAAAAATATGTCCGGGTTTTTTTTTTTTTTTTTTTTTTTTGAGGTACCAGGTATTGAACTCAGGATGTTGCACTTGCCCAGGTAGGTGCTTATGCCACAGAGATAGCTCCCTGGAGATTTGTTTTGTTTTTTCCATTTTTTGTATCAGAAATTGAACTCAGTACCTTGTTCTTGCCAGGCAGGCACTGTGCCACTGAGCTATATCCCTATACCCTTCTATTTTTATTTTATTTTATTTTTGTGGAACCGGGGATTGAACTTAGGCCCTTGTGCTTGCCAGGGGAAGCACTTATTCTACTGAGTCATCTCCCCAGCTGCCTCCCTTCTATCTTTCTTTAAGGCATAGTCTCAAAATGTAGTTCAGCCTGGCCTTCAACTCACTGTATAACCCAGGCTGGGCTCAAACTTATAGCAGCCTTCCTGCTTCAGCCTCCCAAATGCTGGCATTACAGGTGTATACAGTCACACCAGGTTTAAGAAAAAAAAAAATTTAGGGCCAGGGAGATGGCTCAGTAGGATGAGCGCTTCCCTGGCAAGCACAAGAGCTTGAGTTCAATCCCTGGTTCTGCCCCCCCCCCAAAAAAAAAAGAAAAAGTAAACTAGATTTGATCACCACAGGACATTTTAAATGCAGTCCCAGATTGCAATGCTCCAGTTACGATGGGGTAGCCTGTAGCCCTTGTGGCTGGGGAGATGGAACTCATTCCACAAGGCCCTGAAGTGTAAGATGCACGCTAAATTCTAAATAGAGGAAATTAACAAGTATAACAATTTTGTATCAGTTATGTGTTGATCTATAATAAACTATTAGCTGATGAATTCAACTATTAAATGTTGATCATTTTATCTATTTCTTTTATTCACTTTTTTTTTTTTCCTTTTCCTTGTTTAAATATGGCTACTAGAAACCCTGTTGCTGTTGGGCAGTGCTTCCCTGGAGACTGAAGCATGGTGGTGAGGCCACAGCACCCAGCAGGCTGTTTGTGTCACTGAAGGCTGTCCAGGGGACCCGTCACTGGAGCAGAGCAGCCAGTGAGCTCCACACAGGCGTCCTGCACACTGTGCACTTAGAGGACAGAGGTGACTTTGTGTGTAGAACCAGTTACCTTACAGTGTTTCCCTTTTTGTCCAACTTGTCCTCAGGGTGTTGGAGACATGGTACAGCTTTGCCAGAGCAGGTCTCCTTGCTTGGGGATCCTTGCCCTGCTGGTGGGACATAAACACAAGTGTAAACCTTTGGAAGATAATTGAGTGCAGGTTGAATCTGATCTCATCAAGTGAATCCTTATAAATTAAATCAAGTAAGAAAAGAGGGATAACTTTTTGTTTTGGTTTTTGAGACACAGTCTCGCTATGCAGTTCATGCTGACCTTGAACTCAACTAGGTAGCCCAGGCTGGCTGTTAACTTTTGATAATCCTCCTGTCTCAGCCTCCCAAGTGCTGGTATTACAGGAGTATACCATTGTTCCTAGCCCCTGGGATTTCATTTTTAAGTTAAGGCTTTTTCCTTAGAACAGAAGTAGATTGGGTAAAAGTAGAATGGAAAAAGACACATCATATAAACAGCATCCAAAAGAGCTAAAGTAACTATGCTACTATCACACAAAGTAGATTTTAAGGCAAAAGTGACATCAGGACAAGGAAGGACATTTTAATGATAAAATGGTCAACAAAGAAAAACCAATTGTAGGCCAGGTGTGGTCACACACACCTGCAGTTCCCAGTACTCTCGGAGGCAGAGGTAGGAGGACTGCAAGTTCAAGCTCAGTCTAAGCAACTTAGCTAGACCTTGTCTCAAAAAAATTTAAGAAGAGCTGGGGATTTAGCTCAGTGTCAAGGCTCTGGGTCCAATTCACAGTTGTGAAAAGAAACAAATAATTTCTTTGAAAATCTGTAACATATGTATTGTATGTTACCCTATTTATGTCATTTTTTCTATTTGTTTTTGCTTCTATTTTTCACTCTTCAAGTTAAAATACAAATAATAAAAAAAAAATACATACACACACACACAAAGAAACAATTTCAAAGTACATGAAACAAAACCTGACAGAACTAAGGGAGAAATAGGCATTTGGTAGGAAAGTAGGTAGATCCCACAGAAGGCCTGAAGACCTGTGGAAACCAACCAGGCCACACTGACACGCGGGAGTCATGTCAGTCTGCAGCAGTGCAGCTCAGGTCTTCTCAAGTGCATGTGAAACATTCTCCAGGATCGACCAGCTGTTCGGCCATAAAGCAAACCTCAGCGAATTTCTCAAGGCTGAAATCATACAAAATATCTGCTCTAACCACAGTGGAAAGAAATCAGAAATCAGAACAAGCTGGCTGCGATGGCACAGGCCTATAATCTTAGCACTCTGGGAGGCTGACGCAGGAGGATCAGTGTGAAGGCTCTATGTTCAGTCCCTAGTACTGCAAAAAGAAAACAAGTACGAAGGGCAATTTAGGCTGGATGTGGTAGTGTATCTACCTGTAATCCTAGCACTCAGGAGGAGGAAGGAGGACTGTTGTGAGTTTAAGATCAGTCTGGAATGCAAAGTGAGCTCAAGGCCAGCCTGAGCTACATAGCAAGACCCTGTCTCAAAAAGAAAAGAAAAACAGGCAACTCAGGACATTTTTCAGTATGTAGGGATTAAACAGTATACTCCTAAACAGCATATATGGCAAGGAGAAATCATAAGAAAATGCCTTGATGAGAATTAGAGCAAAAACAAGATTCCAAAACATAGAACTAAGAACATCTATATTAGAAAACGTCAAAGATCACAGATTGGGCCAGTCACATATCTCAGTGGACTGAAGCTCCTGCTTAGGCAGGGGCAAGGACCAGGGTTCTGTCCTCAGAGTGCCATGCTGGCCCTGCCCTTGGGCCGTGCTGAGATGGATGTCAAGACTGGGTGTGATGGCACCGTAATCCTGGCACTTGGGAGGCTGCAAACAGGAGGATCACTGTGAGTTCAATCTGTGTAATGAGATCCTATAGACCCTGTACTAAATACATAAAAAAATCACAATAATCTAACTTTGTTTCTCAGAAGTTAGAAAAGTAAAAGCAAACTAGAGCCACAACAGGCATAAATTCATAGTAAAGACTAGAAAGGACATAAAGAACAGAAAAAGTGAAGTCATCCAACTTTTTTTTTTTTCCCAACTTGTTTTTATAAGGATATCCACAGAATTGATGAACCTTTGGCTGTGTTGACCAACAAGAGGAGAAGAAATCAGGATGAAAGATGGAATTGCTACCAAGCTTCCCTAAATAAAAAAAAATTGATATTTAGAAAACATTTAAAAATAAAAAAATTAGAACTATTAACAAGCATGTGCTCACATGAGCCGGACACATTCATAGAAAGACAAACTTTCAAAAGTGATTTGGGAGGAAATAGAAATTCTGAATGAACCTCTAACAAGTAAACAAATGAATAAGAAAACTCCCACAGAGGAAAGTTCTAATCAGAAGGCTTTACTCAGGAACTCTACCAAGTTTTAGAAGAATCAATACCAGTTCTTTCAAACTCTGACACAAAATAGCAGAGAGAACACTTGCTAAGTCATTGTTCAAGGCTGGTGTGACCCTCATTCAAAACATGAGACAGAAACAGCTCAAGAAGTTGTGCATGGTGGCACACACCTATAATCTCAACACTCCAGAGGCTGAGACAGAAGGATCGCTGTGAATCTGAGGTCAGCAGGGGTTCCCTAATGAATTCAAGATGAACCTGAATCATAGAGCGAGACCCTGTCTCAAGAAACCAAAAAGAGGGCCGGGGAGATAGCTCAACAGTCTCAGTGCCTCCCTGGCAAATTCAAAGACCTGGGTTAATCCCTAGTACCACTGTATACCGTGCCCACCCCACCACAGGCCTGCTGGCCACCGAGACCATGCGTGGTGGTGCATGCTTGTAATCCTAGTGCTGGGGAGAATGAAACATGAGGATCTCTATGAGTCTGAGCTTTATAAAGAGACCCTGTACCAAATACAAAAAAAGAAGAGGAAGAAGCCAAAAAGAGCAAAGCCAAAGAAAACTTATAGCCCAATATAGAAGCAAGCACTCTGCCACTGAGCTAGCTATACATCTTCAAGTCTTTAAATTGATTTTTATTTTGAGATAAAATCTTGCTAAATATTCCCAGGCTGGTGGGGGATGTTTGACCCTTCTGCCTCAGGCTTCTAAGCAGGTGAAATTTCAGGCATGTGCCCCATTCCTGGCTCAAGGATGGGCTTTTTAAGGATGGGCACATTTTACCTTATTCTCTCTGTTTTTTTGAGACAGGATCTCACTACGTAGCAGAGGCTGGCCTTGAACTTGCTTATGAGCTGGCCTCAACCTCATGGTGACTCTCGTGCCTCAGCCTCTCAAGGGCTGGGATTACAGGAGTGTGCCACCATGCCATTTTCCTTACTCTTGACTGCAGGAAGAAAGCATTATTCCCTCAGCAGCAGTGACATAGAAATTCTCAAGAAAATTCTATCAAACTAAACCTAGGAAAAGATTATCTGCAGTGACCAAGTTGAATTTATCCCAGGAAAGCAAGGCTAGTGTGACACATGGAAATCAACACACTACAGGGATATAGCCCATCAGCATAGCACCTGCTGGGCAAATGCAAGGTCCTGAGTTCAATTGCCAGTAGCAAAATCAACACACTATATTAATAGATAAAATATAAACACAATATGATCATTTCAACAAGCATAACGAGAATCTAATATCTTTTCTTGGTATAAGCACTTAACAAGCTAGGATTAAAGAATAACTTTGTAAAAACCAGCTGACATCACACTTGCTGGAGAAAATCCAGATGCTTTCTTTCCTGGGAGTGAGAAGACAGAACGTCCATCCTTAGATTGACTGTAGTGGCACCTGTATATGATCCCACCTACTTTGAAGGCTGAGCCAGGAGGACCAGTCTGAGGTGTCTGGGAACCTTAGCAAGACCCTATTTCGAAGTTAACACACACACACACACACACACACACACACACACACACACACACACACACGAACTGCAAAAGGGCAGGAAGTAGAGTTCAGTGTAGAGAGTAGGCCTGATATGTGTGAGGCCTTAGGTTCTGTCTCTAGGAGTTTGGATTGAGCAATTGTTTTCTTGAACATTAACACTAAAATCACAAATGACAAAATGGGAACATATTTAAAATAATTGGGCTTCACAAAATTAAAGACTTGCATGCTTTTCTGTTTGTTGTTTTTTTTTCAGATGGAGTCGCACTGTGTAATTCAAGGTGGCCTCGAACTCACTGTGTAGTTCAGGTTGGCCTTGGATTCATGGTGCTCCTCTTGTCTCATAAAAACAATAGCAGCAACAACCACCATAACCACAACCTCTGTGCGCCTTAAGAGTGCCATGCAGGCTGAGTGTGATGACTGTCGCCTTTAATCCTAGCGCTTGTCAGCTGAGGCAGGAGGATCCTTGTAAATTTGAGGCCAGCCTGGAGTAGATAGTGAGTTTAAGACCAACCTCAATTACATGAGACTTGCCTGCACACCTTCCCCACCAAAAAAGAAAGAAACCATATAGAAAGTAAAGAAACGGTGTGCAGCCTGGGAGACGGGTAGGCAAAGCGTTCATCTGCTAAGAACTTACTATCCAGAGCACGTGAAACGCTCTTACCTTTAACAAGAAAAAGACATTAAAAAGTGGGCAAAATATTTGAGCAGACATTACCATAAAGAAAACATAGCCAATAAACACCCAAGAAATAAAATAATGTGGGCAGAGTCTGGGAGATAGCTCAGGGACATAAGTGCTTGCCTGGCAAGCTTGAGGTCCTGAGTTTGATCCCCAGTACCCCCTCCAAAAAACAAAGGGGGAGAAAAATAAAAAATATAATAAAATGAATTGTGCCCACAGTCAATTAAATGATGCCTTCAGTAATTAGCACTAATGGGAATGGAACCCAAGGTCTTCACATTGAGCTATACCATGAGTCACTTTTTGAAATTTTTTATTTCCAGGATTTGTGTTCTTCCTGCGTCAGTCTCCCACATGGAAGGTTTAATAAGAAAGGCAATAACAAACAGTAAGAATGGGGCAGGGGTCAGACTCTTGTCACAAAACCCTCCCGATTGTGAGTGCTCCTTCCTACTGTGCAGACAGGAATATGAAACAGAAACAGTGCGGTCAGTTTGGAAACAGACTAGCCACTCCCCTCAACTGGGATGCCCTGGGACTAGGCCCACAGCGCCCCCAGGGGCTGGGAATGTGTGGCAGACACCAGAACAGCGAGAGAGGTGGCCTTCACAACCACGGCAGCTTGGGAGGACCTTCCAACCATTCACCTAGACAGCGTGAGCTCGATGCAGTACTGGACCTTGCTTGGTTGTGTGTATATGCAGGGCTCAGAAGGAGCAACCATGGGCGGCAGAGTGGACAAAGGGGTGCCGCTGTGTGCACACAGGAGGTCCCAGGAGCAGACACTGATGGTGCACAACTCCCTTTTCCAGGTGTACCGGTGTCCATGCATCTGACAGTGATGACGGGTGTGCAGCTCTGTGAATACACTAACCAACTGCATGCCTTATAAGGTTGGGCTAGCCAGGGGCTCAGGTAAGGACAGCCCAATGCTTAGAGGTCAGGTCAAGCAGGCTTTTAGTTTATATATGAAGCAAATGTGAGAGGACTCTAATTCCCTTGGGAAGCTGAGGCAGGAGGATTGAACTATATACTGAGAATGTGTCTCCAAATTCCCTGTTGATTTTTGATTGCAAGCATTTATTTAACACTTAGGAACTCATTAGTGGATGTAAAGATAGTTGGATAAACAAGTAGGCATGAATTATAAGAGAAAGCTAATTATAAAATACACTCAAGGGCATTGTTTTTATTTTTTGTATGTCACAAAAAGTGGAATTTACATGGTGCAAAGGAAAAATCTCAATTTTCTTCAACCATCTAATCTACTTGTCTATCTCTTGGCTAGAAACAATGCCTTAACAATATGGAATTCAAGTCATTTAAGGAAATCAGATCAAACTGATATTCAGATATCAAAACACTAACCTCCTATCTGTATGCATTATTTATGTAGTTTGTTTAAGCTTAAGTCTCTGCTTTTTCCAAGAGCCCCTGCCCTTTTAAAAGAATTTAGAAGCTGGGTGTGGTGGGGCATACCTGTAATCCTGGCACTCAGGAGACTGAGGCAGGAGGATCGTTGTGAGTTGGAGACCAGTCTGGGCTACAAGGGAGCTAGGGAAGTAGCTCAGTACAGTAAGTGCTTGCCTGGCAAGCACAAGGTCCTGAGATCAATTCCCAGGACCACACACACACACACACACACACACACACACACACACACACAATAGTGGAAAACCAAATTAAGCTCAAGGCCAGCCTGAACCAAGTAATGAGACCCTGTCTCAAAAAGACCCCCCGACACAAAAAAAGATAAATACATAAAATAAATTTACAAATAGAGTGGGAAGAGTAGGAATGTGTTTTCAGATTTATCTGCCACATAAAAGCAGAATAATATTGGGACCAGGTGGAAAAGATGGTGACAAGTTACTAAGAATACTAAGTCATAGCAGGGAGATAGGAAGTGTGCTTTCCTTTTTCCTCCTTTCTGCTTGCTTGCTTTCTTCTGTCCCTCCCTCCCTCCCTTTCCTCCCTCCCTTCCTTCCTTCCTTTTTCTTTTCTCTTTCTTTCTTTCTTTCTTTCTTTCTTTCTTTCTTTCTTTCTTTCTTTCTTTCTTTCTTTCTTTCTTTCTTTCCTTCCTTCCTTCCTTCCTTCCTTCCTTCCTTCCTTCCTTCCTTCCTTCCTTCCTTCCTTCTTTCTTTCTTTCTTTCTTTCTTTCTTTCTTTCTTTCTGAGACAGGTCTTGTTCTATAGTTCAGGCTGGCCTTGAACTCAGGGCAATCCGCGTGCCTCAGCCTCCTGATTGCTGGGATTATAGGCAAGTGCCACCATGCCCTGATAATTCTTGGATTTAACCAATTCAGCCATTTTGACAGGGAAAACATTTTAAACCTTTATTAAACCCCATTCAACATTTTAATAACTTTTGAGGCCATGCATTATCTTTGCTTTGAGTTAGGGTGTAAAGGTCAAGACGTGGCCCTTGGTGGCTATTTTCCCACTTGTCAGCCATGCCCCTTTGCTTCCTGGAGCCTCTTACTTCTTCATATCTAAGTTGGAAGGGCTGGTCTTGACCTCCAACTTGTCTTCCCCGCTGTGACATCTGAGGACAATCCCATCAGTATCCATGTTCTATGTGTTGTGACAGAGATGATGACAGTGTCACAGAGGCTTGCTTGCCTGGAAGCTACACTGCATCTTTGAGACTGGAGCTTTTATAGCACTCTCCCCTTTAGAAGTAAATCTCTGTGCTCCCTGTGTTCCCTATCAACCAGCTGTCATTTATTGTAGCTGCTGATATAATATGGCAGCTGTCCCTAGTTGTCCGCTACTGTCCTTGTCTACTTTGCTGTATGTGCTGGAAGTTGACCATCCCAGGAGTTGGACAGGAAGGAGGTGCGGAGGAGGGCATACTGATGGGGACAGGGCCACGAGGTTTGCACTGCAGACACAGGCTCTCCTGATGTCTCGGAAAGCTGCTAATCACAGCCCTTGAAGGCAAGAGGACGGCGCACTCCCTATTCCAGAGCCATGAATAATACCAACCTTAGAGACCAAGCAGATCTCTTAATTGGCAGCATATGCTGCTTGAAAAGGTCTTTCTTCTCAGTTTCCAAGGTCCTACTCTGTTTCCCACCTTTTCCTAAGCTATCCCCACCCTTTGTTGGAAAGTCAGTAAATATGGATGAGCCATAGAAGTCTTTTATCTTAGCTCCAAGAAAGTTTTGACCTCCTGAGGCCCTCCAAACCATATTTCCTGTCTGTTTTATTTAAGTCCCTGCTGTCTACTCATCATAGGAGATTGGGTGCTTTGGCCCAGCTCCTGGCCACACACTGTTTCCTAGACAGCAGCATGCAGACCTATGACAATGTGGCTGCTTATGAAGTTTTCTTTTCCCTCTCTCTCCTTCCTTTCCTTTCTTCCTTCTTCCTCTTTTTTTTTTTTTTTTTTTTTTTGGTGGTGGTACTGGGCCTTTGCACAGCTATATGTCCTCAGCCTTTTCAATTAATTTCCAGTCAGGGTCTCACTAAATCACTAAGGTACTGAATTACTAAGTTGGGCTCCAAATTGTGATCTTCCTGTCTCAGCCTCCTGGAGTGCTGGGATTACAGATGTGTGCCACCATGCCTAGCTGGTACTCTCCCTTTGAAGGTTCATGCTCCAGAGAATCAATCCACTGACTCCTTAAAGTCATCTCTCACACCAGTGTCACTGAGATCTCAACATATACACTTAGGGACTCTTTGGGGACAGAACCATATGGGAAACTGTCTGACCATTTTAGACTAAAGGTGCCGCTATTTGACAACTGCCCCTTATCTAATAATTTTGTGAGATGACATTGTGCTTTACCCTCACTAAAAGAAGCAGTTGAACAGGTGGCTTATGAAGTAAGCTTTTGACTGCTCACAGATTGACCTAGTCTCCCACAATGAAAAAAAAAAAATTATGCCTTTGCCTCATTTACCCAACTAGGGAGCTCTGCAAACTAAGAAGGGGTGTGCCCAGCTCCCAAAGGAGACAACTATAATGTACAGAGATGGGAAGGGGGTGTTCCATGCTCTTTAAATGAGCATCTTAGGGTATTTTAGAAATTAATGCCACTAAGGGTTCATCCAGTTTTGAGCTCTTCCTTGCCATAGGAAGAAAAGTAAGTTAGGGCATTCTGGGGGACTAGATTTTGGTTACTTGGGGGAAGAGAAGGTAAAGTGGTCAAGAAAAAGGTATGATTGAGGGAGAAACCTGTTATATAGGAAATAAGGACTAGAATTTATGATGGGCCAGGAGAGGGGACCCAATCCAATCTTTACAGACTTACCTGGCTGCTGGGAAGGAGTTGGTCAGTGGAAACAGTGGCGTCCACACATGGGTCCTTTAAGGTTTCTCTTGGGGCCACCTGCGAGACATGATTGCCGAATGACCTGGGATGGCCACCAGGAGCACCGGGACCACGACCTACACCCGCTGTGCAGCTGTCCCCGAGCGAGCGCTGTCCACTGCCTGAAGGCACTGTGGGGTGATGGTCTGCTCTGGACCCTTCCTCCTGCCACCTGTGGCTTCAGTGTAGGGCATTGTCTGGCTACTACCATGAACATGGGAGTGAAAGCAGCTACAGAATTTCTCAGATCCCACAGGGAAGTCCTTTCCTTCCCAAGTCATGCCAGTTGGTTTCCTAGTATGGATTACATACTGAAGTGTGTGGTCTCGGAACGAGGTTTGGGAGTTACTTACAGTAGTCAGGGCTTGTTCTTGGGACTGGGTTTGGTCCAGTCGTGGGATGTCACTAACCCCACAGTTCTGAGAGTGTGGCTCAGGCAGGTTGCCGTGGAGACCACAGATGCAATTGTGACCCGTGGAGGTCAGGGGGTTCTGCTGTTGGCCATCTCAGCTGGCCCACCCTCTGGCTTCTTGAGCCACAGGATGAAGGGAGGCTGCTGACCCTGGAGAGCTTTTCTTTTTAAATTGGTATACTGACTGCTTACATTCATGGTGGGGAGTTGGCACAAGTACATAACACACCTTGATTCCTTTTTGTCCCTTCTGCCTCCGGCCCTGCCCCACCTCCCTGCTCCATTCTTTTGGTCCCCTTCCCAGTTTTAAAAGCTCTATTTCCATTCAAAATGTTTTTTTCATGCCCTTTGCCTTCCTTTCCTCCATCTCTTGTTTCCCTCTCATTTGAAAAAAGATCTCCCTGATTCCTATTATCTGTATATTTTGGGTTTCTCATAGAAGAGAAACCATGTGCTCTGTGAGTGTCTGCTGATTTCTTTAGTTAATCAGGGTCTTGAGATGTATGCATTTTTCTACAAATGACTCAAGTTTATCCTTCTTTATGGCAAAGTAGTACTTTACTGGCCCTTGAGAAGTTAGAGCTCACAATGTGGAGCCCCCCTCATGGGGTACAATCCTATCATCACCTTCTGGTCTGAAAAACTGTGCGCAGTTTCTTTACCTAGCAATTTCAGTCCTGTTCATTACTCAGTACTGAAAGAGAAAGTGACCTCTCACATACAGGAAGATAAACTAATATGGAAAGTCTGGGTTAACTTAGGTCACTACATTTTGATCTGTAATTACATTCTAATTTGACATGAATATTAGTTTTGTTCACTGCTTCCCTGACCTTTTGTGTCCTAATTTTGCTGGGATTATAGGCGTACATTGCCACACCTGGTTTGTTATTCTGTTTATTGATTCAGAGAATTTACTAAAGCCAAACACATTTTTAGGGTCTTTGTTTTTGCTTTTTTCTTTTTTTTTTATATTGTTTTTGTTTTTTGTTTTTTCTTTTTTTGGCAGAACCGGGGCTTGAACTCATGCCCTTGCGCTTGCCAGGGAAGCGCTTATTCCCCTGAGCCATCTCCCTGGCCCCACTTTTGGACTTCTTGAGACAGAGTCTTCCTATACAGTTCAGTCTGGCCTTGAGCTGATTCTGTAGCCCAGGCTGGTCTTGAACTTGCAACAGTCCTCCTGACTCAGCCTCCCAGGTTCTGTGATTACAGGTGTGCACCCCCCACAGCTCTGTTTTGATTGGCTGCACAAGTGAGTTCAAGATAAGCTGCAATACATAGTGAGACCCTGTCTCAAAAACAAAAACAAAAACAAATTAGCTTTGGGTCCTTCCAGCTATTCATAGAGCCCTTACGATATTCCTTTCCATAGTTCTATTCAAAGTGATATAAGCATGAATGCTAATATATTTATTTTTTTCTTTGTGAATGCTAATATAAATAGACTTTCATTAACAAAAAGGAAAGTGAGCTCATACTGTGTGGTCAGCACCTTCACATCCTGCGAGGGGTCACCTGGACTCCCAAGCCTCCACCCCACCCCAAGCCAGGTGCCTCTCCCTCCTTTGGTGACCAACTCTATTCAGGGGAATGCTGAGCCTGTAGATTTTATTTCCATTTTCTTTTTTTTGGTGGTACTAGGGATTGAACTCAGGACTTTGCGCTTTCCAGGCAAGCATTTATTCCACTGAGCTATCTCCCTGGCCCTGAGCCTGTGGACTTTAAAAATATTTTCTCAGTGTCCACATTGAAATGAAGCAATCCAGAGGGTAGAGAAGTTTGGAGAAGCCAGAGTGCCACCTTCTGCCTGGCAGAATAATGTAATTCCCATAAAATTTGTGTTTACTTTCTCAGACAATTTCTAAGTGACATAGGAAGGGAAGTGTAGCTGCCCGCTGGCCGGCTTGTGCATGGACATGGACCGCCTGCTCTGCAGGATTTGTCATAAACAGAGGCCTTTCCTGAGAGGCAGCTCCCAGGCCATCTACTCAAAAGTTCATCCTTGCCATGTGTGGTGGTGCGTGAGTGTAATCCCAGCACTTGAGAGGCTGAGGCAGGAGGATTGTCCCAAGCTCAAGGCCAATGGGGACTACAGTGAATTCCAGGGTACATGAGCTGCATAACAAGACCTTGTCTCAAGAAACAAAACAAACAAACAAAAAAACCAATAAAATAATCTTTATGGGAAGTGGGAACCTTTTATAACATTTTGGTCTTCAATCTCTATGAAATTTCTGATATGAAGAATTTTCAAAACTCTAGATGTACTAAACTAGATAGGGAACCATGGAGCTAGGTCAGTGGTCTAAGCGCTTGCTTGGCATGCAAAGGACCGGATTCGATCCCCAACTCTGCATGTTGTGTAAGCTGCATAGTGAGACCTTGCTGCAAATACATATTTAAATAACAAAATAAACTAGATGGGTCCAGGGGAATTCTAATTCACATGAATAGGACACTCACCTGTAATTTATATAACAGAAGACGCTTCTCAAGCAACCCAGAGAATAAGAATGTCACCTGCTCTTCACCTTTCTGAAAGGTGTTTTTCTCTGGGAAAAGGATCTGAATAGCTGCTTCTTGAGTAACCAATAAGCTCATGAAAAGATATTTGATTGTAGTCACGGCGGAAATGCAAAGCAGAGCCATGCTGAGCTGCTGCCTCATGCCGTTCAGTAGGATGTGTGGACAGGCATGGTCATGCCCACCTACAATCCCAGCACTGGGGAGGCTGAGGCAGGAGGATTGCCACCAGTTCAAGGCCAGCCTCATCTACAGAGTGAGACCTGGTCTCAAAAAACAAGAAACAAACAAATACAGCATACTCACGTAGTAGAGACAGTCACAAAAGGCAATGATGTATGATCTCATTTATGTGAATTATTCAGAAATATAAATTGATGGAGACAGAAAGGAGATTAGTAGTTGTTTAGGGTTAAGGGATGGAGTAGGAGAAGATTTATAATTAAAGAGTATTTTTTAAGAAATTAATGAGTATATTCTAAAATAGATTATGTTTATGGTTGCAGAACTATAAGTGTATACATTCAAGGCCCTGGGGTTGATACTTAGCACTGCAAGGAGAGGCCAGGAGCAGGGAAAGGAGGAAAGGTCATGGAGCCAGAGGCAGGGAGGGAAGGAGAGAGGGGAGGGAGAGGGAGAGCCTTGCTCTAGGCTTCCCTTCCTTTGTGGTTTTTAATCACCTTGACTGCCAGAAAATTCTTCCTTATATTCAACCTTATTCTTTTTCACTTATCCTGATCAAAACTTGTTTTGTATTTGGCAGAGCTGGAGAGAGGTAAAAAATGTTCTTGTTTTGAAGCTTAAGTCTCAAACCAGTGAGAGCTTTTTTGTCTTATGGCTGGCTGAGCTGTGGCATGTGGTGCTGCGGAAGGAACCGCGTCCCTGCACGTGTGCCTAAGCAGGTGCTTTAGGCCACAGAGCCATCTCATCAGCCTCTTTTTTTTTTTCCTCTTTTTGAGACAAGGTCTTGCTATGTAGCCCAGGCTGACCTCAAACTCATGGCAATTCTCCTGCCTCAGCCTCCTTCCTGTGTGTTGGGATTAAAGTGTTCACTACACCCAATTTAAAGTCATCATCCATTAATTCGGAGGCAGCAAGTTCAGGGCCTTCAGCCTCCCCTCAGAGACTCCACTGTTGAGCTGTTGCTCACCTGCACAACTCTTGGGGCTGCACAACTCTTGCTCTGGCCTCAGATCCTCCCTCCGTGAAGCCAGGGCGGTGGAGCCAATCTCAAAGGTGCTCTCCAGCTCTGAACGTCAACTCCTTAGAGAAAGCTTGAACAAACAGGAATAAAGATGTTTTCTACCCTGCAGAAAGCAGACTTGTAACCAGCTATGAAAAGATGCTGGAAGAGGAGCGAGGCAGCTGAGTTCTGAGAGCTGCGCGAGGTGGCACAGGCGGGGAGCTCCCCACTAGGACCCAGCAAGGGGTGGGGCAGTCACAAAAGCTCCTGTGCTCATTATCTCTCATAGAAAATGAGCATTATGGGGCCGGGAAGACAACTCAGTAGCGCAAGCACCTGCCTGGCAGGTGCAAGGTCCTGAGTTTGATCTCTGGTACTGCAAAAAAAAAAAAGTAAAGAAAGGAAATAAGCATTTTGTATCCTTTCTACTTCCATCTACTAAATGCTTCTGTCAAGTATTTAAGTGACTGGATAGTATCTTTTTTTTTTGAACCATGAATTGAACTCATGACCTCATGCTTGCTAAGCAGGAGCTGTGCTGTGAGCGACAGCCTGGCCTGCTGCCTATTATCTTAATGCAAAAGTTACACCACCATGTCTGTGCAACTCAACGGCTGCCATTGAGGCAATTCTTCCCATGGAAGGAGCATATACTATCTATTTTTAGACCCATTTTACTTTGGAAATATCACCTCCTTTTAGACTTAGTGAATTCAGCATAGTGAAATTTAAGGGAAACATGAAAGCAAGACATTAATAAAACTATGATGAATGGATGAACTAAGAGCATTTTAAAAAGCAGTGAAATGTTTGCCTTTCAAACTTGGCTGTGCAGAAGACTGTGTTAATTATAAACTTGTTTGCAACTCTTTTTTTTTTTGCAGAACCGGGGATTGAACTCAGGCCTTTGCGCTTGCCAGGGAATCGCTTATTCTACTGAGCCATCTCCCCAGCCCCTATAAATTTGTTAAGCACCTTTGTTTGACCCTTCCCTGCCTCTGTAGTTGATTCCACTGTGATGCTGTCTTTTCTCTCTAGTAAGGTATGTGAAACTGAAAGTCAGGGGACCATATCTAATCTCTGTGGTGTGACCTGGTTATACCTGTAACAATGTGTGTCCCTGGTATTTGTTCAGTAAATGCTAAGGTTATTTGTTGCTGGGTAATAGGAGGTCAAACTACCAAACATAAATAAGATATTGAAAATTTTACAGTCTAGAGAGAATTTTCTGAGAACCATAGAGCTACCCTAAGGCATTTCAGGCAATGACAAGTGTTGCATGAGAGGCAGCAGATCAATGCCACAATAATGAGACTTGGAAAACAATAGTCCACATCAGTCTCTGCACCCCTGAATAGAAAGCAAGTGGACTCGATGCTTTTCCTTGAAACAGTGCAGAATCGCTTCTGTTTGGAATTTGCCTGGAACCATAGGCAGGTTGCCATCTGTTACGGCTTAGGTCTGGAAAGTTCTCCCCAATGGCTCATGTGCTCAGAGGTGGAGGTTTTGGAAGAGGATTGGATCATGGGGGTGCTGTATGTCCCAATGCTGACTCACTGTGCAAGGTGGGGCCTGGGCAGGGACGGGATTGGTCATGGGGGGTGGCTCGTAAGGCTTCAAATCTCTCCCGGGTTTTTCCTTTCTCTGTACTTCCTGGCAGATGTGAAGTAGGCAGTTTTCCTCTGTGGCAGCCCCTTCCACCAGACTTTCTGTACTCGAACCTGCCCACCAAGGACTGAGCCCTTGGAGGAGTCACGCTGTCCTCCTTCAAGTTGTGCACGTCAGGCTTTGTGTCTTGGCAAGGAGAAAGTGACTGAGATGCCATCCCTCAGGCGGGCCAGTGTGCAGAGGCTGATGGTGGTTCTTGTCCCTCTCTTGTAAGATGCCGAGTTCTTAAGTAGGATGCCTAGGGCAGGTAACAACAGATCAGCACAACTTATTATCTACTTGGAGTTAGATCCAGGGCTGCTTGAGAGAAAGAACAGACACGCACGGAGCTGAGGTGGGTGTTGTTCTGATTCCTCCAGTTCTGCAGGAGGTGGCAAGTTGGAGTGCAGTCCAGGCAGCTTAGGGAATTAGGACCTGAGAGTGAAGTCCCTGGGTTCAATCCCCAGGACCCCTCAGGCCTTCGACTCACAAAGAAGAATTTCCTGGGCTGCTTGCTCAGAGATTTCAATCAAGTAGGTAGCCTATGAAAAAAAATTTCTTTTCAATACTAAGATGTAATCCAGGGCCTTCATATTGAGCTACTGAGCTATATACACAGCCTTTATAAATAAAGAAAAAAAAAAAACTTTTGAGAGAGGATGTCACTAAGTTGCTAAGTTACCCAGGCTGGGCTCAAACTTGTGATTATCCTGCCTCAGCCTCCCCTTGTACTGGGATTATAGGCAAGCACCACTGTGACTAGTGGCTTTTTTTTTTTTTTTAATCTTGGAAGAACAAAAATGAAAAAAAGAAGGTTTTATGTATTGCTTTTTTATTCATGGTGCTGGGGATCAGA
The DNA here is from genome assembly GCA_004027165.1 of Ctenomys sociabilis. Classification (NCBI taxonomy): domain Eukaryota; kingdom Metazoa; phylum Chordata; class Mammalia; order Rodentia; family Ctenomyidae; genus Ctenomys; species Ctenomys sociabilis. Next base: position 3,986 of record PVKA01013537.1, on the reverse strand, counting down.
CCTAGGTAAGCACAAAAGCCAGATTTTGACTTTTAAGACAACTATTATGTGTTTGGCTCGGTAAGCAAAAATGCAGATATAGAAATGTGGAGATCACATGCTCAGAAGGCAGGTTATAAAGTGACAAAATAAAGTCATTCTGTGATCCAAAAGATTCTCCATTTGACATTGCAGTGTGTGGTAGAAATGGAAATTTACTATGTGGGTTTTTTGTATGTTATAGGTTTTTACAATATACAAATATTTTTCTTTATTTAAAATAAAGACTAATGAAAATAAGGACTACAACTTTCTTTTTCTCTTTCTTTCATGTTACTAGGGATTGAAAGCTTTTGTGCAGAGCTACACATTCAGCCCTTAGCCTACTAAAACTGAAGTAAGTAATACTCTCATGGCACAGGCCAGGACTTTCTGAAAAGAGCCCTGGTGGCCCAGGATACAGGACCAAGAATCAGCGAACAAGCTCATAGCAAATTCAAAAGCTCTGCACAGCAAGCCAGAGTGCACACACAAGCCACTGTTCCTTGGAGAGAGGATGGGTATCTTCTAGAGTATCTAAAGAACTAAAAAAACTAGACTCTCCCAAATAAATTTTTCTAATATTGAGACAGGGTCTCTCTAAATTGCCTAGGCTGGGGTCCTTCTGCTTCAGTTTACCAGAGTGCTTTGATTACAGGCATGTACTATGATGTCTGGCTAAGATTATTTTTATCATGATAAAAATATACCAATATACACAACAACATAACAAAATTTAACTTGGGCTTCACATTTCCTAGGCAACTGCTCTAGGCCACCAGCCACACCCTCAGTCTCATTTTAATTTTTTTTTTAAGACAGAGTCTCAGTATATAGTCTACACTGGCCTTAAACTTTGCATAGCCAAGTGGCCTCAGCTTCCCACAGTGCTGGGATTATAAGAGTGTGCCACCATGCCTGGCTGCCATTCTGAGCCTTCCTGAGGGTGCAGTTCAGTGGGATTAAGGACACTTATGACCACCACCTGAACCCAGAATCTTCTAAAACTGAGCTCTGTACCCATTTTTTTTTGTATTTTATTTATTTATTTATTTATTTTTATTTTATTGAACTACAAATGTCAATCAGACAGTTTCAAGACACCTTAACAATACAGATTTGATAAATTAATACATTGCAAACTGTTTTCATAATGTTTTGATATTATACAAGGTGCATACATGATATTATATTTACAGATATTATTTTAGCAGATATCTCTTTATCAGTGAATTAAGAGTGTAGTTGCTTACTTATCTTATTTTTTATACCTGAATTATATCAAAAATTCAATAATTATTTTCCTAGGGGATGACTGTAGTACTAGAAGCCGACATAATATCCTGTCCAACCACCATTAGTGCAGATCTTGCCTCTCATAGAATTATGTAGAAGCACAGCGTTATCTATCCCAACTGTACTGTGTATACACACACATCATGATTTTTTCTTTCTACAACCCTTCCTTTGTCTACACCTGTCAAAAGTGGACACTCCATTGACATTCAACTAACTTAGGTGCTTGAACTCGACACCACAATCCAACACAGTCCAGCATTCTACAACAATAATGAGTTATTCAAAGAAGTTGTCGACCATAGCCATTTACAGCTCAGCTTAATATTATGGCCCCACGATGTATACTTCATTTTTATACTTTTCTGCTGGATGGTTGAGCTCTGTACCCATTACCACTAACTCTGTAGTCTGCCCCTCCCTAGGGGCCAGCATCACAGGTCTGCTTTCTGTCTCTGAGTTTGGCTCTTTCAAGTCCTTTAAACAAGGGAAATGAATCATGTAGTATTTGCCTTTCTGGACTGGCTTCTCTCTCTTCTGGTCAGTCTTCAAGGTTTACCTTTGTTGTGTCCCGAGTGAGCATTTCACTCATGTTTAGGGCTGTCTAGTGTGCCAGGCTGTGCATGGGCCACTTGTTCATCTTCTCCTGTGTTGGTGGATGCAGAGTTGCTTCCTCCTTTAGGTTGTGAATAGTGCCCTATGAACAGAAGTGTAATGTAGCCGCTCTATTTAGAGTCTACCAAGGAGCTCAAAGTCTAAACTCTGCATTTTTTTACTTTTCCTGAGGTGAGGGGTCCTTTGGCTAAGGAAGGACTGGCAGTGCAGAAGGAAGAGTAGTGAGTGAGGAGGAGTCTGTCCTACTAGATTTGCAGAAAGGGGCAAGGCTAGTATATGAACATCTAGGTTGCCCATAACAGTTACATCATACATACTTGTTGCCCAAAGTGGCATTGGTCTAACTGGGTGCGGGGATGAACATCTGTAATCCAGCACTCAGGAGGCCGAGGCAGGAGCATTGCTACGAGCTCAAGGCCAGCCTGAACGACAAAACGGTGACTTTGTCTCAAAAACCAAAAACCAAAACAATAACAAAAAAGTGAGTTTGGTCCAGTGCTTGTGTCGTTTTGTGTCCTTCCGTTGTAGGTGTGGAGCTTCCACAGCCCTTTTTTCTCCTGCTCCCCCACCCTCTCCTGGGCCACTGTCCCTAGTCCCTAGCCCTTGGCAACCTCTTGTGTCTTTTCCTTCCCTGAAATTTCTGTAAATATTTTCTCAATGGGCGGGAGAAGCAACCTCCTGAGCGCAGCCCCTTGTGACCAGAAAGCCCTCGAGGTCTTCTGCATGGCTGTGCTGTCTGCCGTCCGCTCCTTCGAGTTGCTGAGCAGCGTCTCAGGGTGCAGAGGCCCGCAGCTCCTTCGCCATTCGTCTGCTAATGGACGTTCCTGTGGTTTCCAGTTTTTGGCTACTACAAAAGAGAGCTCAGCGAGGTGATTGTGAAGCGCTTTGTGTGGATGATTATTACTTCTCTGAAATAGCTCCTAGGAGTGCAGTTGTGGGACTTCATGGAAAGTGGATGCTTGATTTTAGAAAAATTGCCAGATTGTTTTCCGGAGTGGCTGTATGATTTTTATACTTCCAGCAATAATGCATTTATACAAAATCCAGTCTCTGTGTATCCTTTCCAACATTTGGTATTGCTATTAAAAAATTGTTTTTGGCTGTTCTGATCTGTGTGTCGTGAAGGATTATCATAGCTTTTTAGAATTTTCCTTATTAGTGGATGTTGCAGTATGTAATCATTCGTCTCCGCGAGAGGAGCCGGCGCATGCGGACAACGCAGCGTTGTGCTCCGTACCTCCCCACCTCCTCTTTTTGCAAAACATCTATCTTCCTGTTCCTTATTTTCTGCCTTAATCTTGCACTTTATTTATAATTTAGGTTTCTTGTATAAGAGAAACCATATTGTGCTAAGTCTCAAGGACACTCATGCCCCTACAAATGACACCAGTGTATTTTTCTTAACGGCAGAATGGACAGATCACTGTGTGCGGTGGACGTCTGGGTGCGATGCCGCGGTCTCCTTGTCCATTCAACTGTCGATGGGCGTGAAGTCCACTCCCAGGATTTAGCTGTCGTGGACTGTGCAGCTACGCACCGGGTGAGCACCTATCACCGTCACTCGAGTTTTCACTTCCTCGGTGGCTGCGATGCTGAACATCATTGGGGGAATACTAGTGCTCTATTTTCCGACTTAAATAGATTCTTTATTTATATATGTATGTATTTGTTTTTATTCTCTCTCTCTCTCTTTCATTCTTTCTTTGTGGTAACAGGGGTAACAAACTCAGGACTTGCACTTGCCAGGAAAGCACTTACTCCACTGGGTTATCTCCCCCGCCCTTGGATCTTTTTTGAGATAAGGTTTTACTGTGTGGCCCAGGCTGGCCTCAAACTCACAGCAATTCTCCTGCCTCAGCCTCCCAAGTTCCAGGATTACAGGCATGCACCACCAAATCTGACTGTCTAGTAGTTAATTCTTCTTCCTCTTCTTCTTCTTCTTCTTCTTCTTCTTCTTCTTCTTCTTCTTCTTCTTCTTCTTCTTCTTCTTCTTCTTCTTCTTCTTCTTCTTCTTCTTCTTCTCCTCCTCCTCCTCCTCCTCCTCCTCCTCCTCCTCC
>PVKA01013536.1:0-54742 GCA_004027165.1 Ctenomys sociabilis | reverse complement strand
TTTTTTATTTTTGTTTTATTGAAGTACAAATATCAATGAGATAGTTTTAAGATAACTTGGCAAGATGGATTTGATAAATTAATACATTGAAAACTGTTTTCATAATGTTTTAGTATTGTACAAGGTGCATACATGATACTATACTTACAGACATTATTATACCATATGTCTCTTATCAGTAAATAAAGAATATAGCTCTTTGTGTATCTTATTTTTTAATACCTGAATTACATCAAAGATTCAACAATTAATACATTCTACCTTGTTATTTTCCTAGTGGTTGCCCAACATAGTATCCTGTCCAACCACCATTAGTGCAAATCTTGCCTCTGATAGAATTATGTAGAAGCACAACTTTATCTATCCCAACTGTACTGTCTATACACACACATCATGATTCTTCCTTTCTATACCCCTTCCTTTGTCTACACCTGTCAGAGATGGGCACTCCTTTGTCACTCAACTAACTTAGGTGCTTGAACTTTACAACACAATCCAACACAGTCCAGCATTCCACAACACTAGTGAGTTATCCAAAGAAGTTGTCGACCATAGCCATTTACAGCTCAACTTAATATTATAGCCCCATGGTGTATACTTCATTTTTATACTGAACAAGGAGATTATGGAGCCACAGAGGAAAGAGATCAAAGTTCTACAGTGTGCCTGGGGAGAGTCACATGGAGAGAAAACTTTCTCTCAGGCTCTCATGGAGAGCAAACTGGTCAAGCATTGGCTGTGACTCATCCACAGGGATGACACAGACAAAGGATCTACAGTATAATGTACAGGACTACAAGATAAACCCTGAGGGAACTTCACTGACCACATAAGAAACATAAAGTACATGTGTTGGTATATAAGTCTTGCTCTATCTAGGTCTTAACCATCCAGCAAGGCCTTCTGTTTACTCTCTGTTCTGTGTCTCAGTTATCCTTAGTCGGAGGTGACTGAGTAGTCCTGTGGCATGGTGAGCCCTGCAGAAGTGGTTCTTCCAGGTGTCACCTTTGAAAGTGCCAGGGTGGAGGCCACATGTTTATTTGATGTTATTTTTTGTTTAAAGAGAGTAAAAATTAGAATTAAGACAGAAAAAAAATACAAGTGATGTGGAATTTCACTTATCAAAGTAATATGAATTTCACAGTATTTATTATAATACACAATGTTGTCTTCCAACCAGTTATTCATAACATCAGGTATATACATATAAAATTGGAAGAAGAAAGAAAAAGAGAAAGAATTGCGTAAGAAGAGAAAAAGTACAATAAACTGAAGAAAGAAGACAAAGGAAATTGAGTATTATCTGCTCCTTTCCATAGACCACCAGAAAAGCTGGTACCATTTAAGAAACCACATGTTTATTAAATCCCAACAAATGACCATCTCTGCTGGCCCCCAGAGTGTGCCCCTGTCCCTGACAATTGAGAATGTCAAGTCTAACTTGTCACTAAATGAAGTTGGATCAAGTATTTTAAGTATTCCTTGATACCCTATAGATTATATCAGAAATCAAATTTATAAGATTTAATCCTAAATGAGCTCTTCTTCCAGTTTCTCATTTGTCTTCTTGAAAAAGTTTTCTAAACCATTTTGAAATAGTAAAATTATCCTTAAGGAAGAGAAATAAAGATGGATTTCACTTTTTTATTATTTTGCTGATGATCAAAAATCAAGCAGTATAGGGCTGGAGAAATAGGTCAGTAGAATAAGCATTTGCCTGGCAAGCACAATGGCCTGAGTTCAATCCCTGGTTCCTTAAAAAAGTCAAACAATATAGATGTTGAAAAGGTTACTTATACTGTACTGAAATAGCTGCTGTTAGCACAAAATTTGAGTGAATAACATACATGATGGTTTTTTTGTGATTTAAGCACAGTGATGGTCTCCTTCACAAAAATATTTTTCTGGTGGACACTCTAGCTTGTACTCTGATAGAGCAGAAAGAGAAGCAACACAGCTAGGTGGGCCAGGAGCACAGTCCTGGAGTCAGAGCCAGTTATGAAGCTGGAGTTTATCATTTATGTTGATCTAGACCTAGATAATAATAAATTGCTTGAAATCTCTGATATCTAATCACTACATAGGAGATCCAAACTTTCATTAGTTTCTTAGCCACTTCCTTGATTGATTGATTGATTGATTTGGTTCCGGGTCTCCCTTCACAACTTGAACTCACAGTGATTCTCCTGTCTTAGCCTCCCCAATTCTGGGATCACACCATGTATCACCAAACCCAGTTTTGGTGGCCATCAGGGTGGCACTATATTTGGTACCAGGGATTGAACTCAGGTCCTTGTGCATGCCAGGCAGGCACTTAGACCGCTGAGCTATCTCCCCAGCCCAGTCAGTTCCTTCACTGTTGGGATAAAATACCTGAGTTCAGCAAGTTAGAGGAGAGATTTATTTTGGCTCACACCTTAGAAGGTTCAGTCTTTGTAAGCAGCTAGCTGCAGTAGAAGCAGGGTAGAGAAGCCTGACTCAAGGGAAAGCACTCAAGCCATGGGGTCAGGAAGCAGAGAGAGAAGGAGGCAGCCAGAAGAGAACCATTTTAGGTCATGCCCCACTGATCTTCCTCTTGCAGCCAGACCCTATAGCCCACAACCAAGCTGCTGTAGCACCCTGTAAGTCAACCTCCAGCCCCACGTGCCTGAGGACCGTCAGCAGGAGCTGGAAAAGGAAGAACTTGCTGAACCCCAAGTGAGCAGCAGAAGGCGCTTCCTGAGAGCAGCCATTGGGGGCCAGTAAGACCAGGAAGAGGAGAGCAGTGGTGGAACAGACTCCAGTATGTTGAAGTGGAATGAGCGCCAGGGTTTCTCTGGGGAGCACCACCCCAACATTAGTGTAATGAAGAGAGAGTGGAACCTCATCATTGACTACATGGTCTCTCACTTTGGGAAAGTCAAGTTAAGCAGTACAGGATAAAACAAACAAATAATAGATTTTTTTTTGTTTTTGTTTTTGGTCACAATTGACCCTGCAGCTAAAAGACATAGAAGAGAGGAAATCCCTGAAGGAGATCTCTCTCTCTCTCTCTCTCTCTCTCTCTCTCTCTCTCTCTCTCTGTCTCTGTCTCTGTCTATCTGTCTGTCTGTCTCTCTCTCTCTCTGTCTTTCTTTCTCTCTAAGACACTATCTTGCTATGCAGTTTAGACTGGCCTTGAGCTCATTTTGCAGCCCATGCTGGTCTCAAGCTCACAGCAATCCTCCTGCCTCACCCTCCTGAGTGCTAGGCTGATAGGTGTGTACCACCACCCCTGACTTTCCATGATATCTTAATGGAGAGAGACTCTTACTCTAAACAATAGCCTCCTCCGCACCCACCTTCCTGTTCTGCACACTAGAAGTCACCTGAAGCAAAGCTGGTGAGATCTCTCTTCATACTATATACTCTACATTATTTCATAGTTTTGTGGTTAAAAAGTGTATGGCTCAGAGCAGATTAACTTTGAACCATATGAAAAAAAATTTGATTTAGTTTACAACCTAAATTGGTGTGACCAGATTCACAGGTCTCAGAACAGATTACTAGAGAGAGGAGACAGCTCAGCTGCATACGCACACGCTCGGCAAGCACAAGGTCCTGAGTTCATTTCCCAGTACAGAAAAAAACAAAAAACAAAACACCAGATTACTATAATGGTATTTACATAGAACTTCATAGAAAAATTTGGTTCAGTTTGCAACCAACATGAGCCTCAACCAGAACTGTGGAGCAAAGTATGAATCAAGGCACCCCTGCACAAACAGCCACCACTAGCATGTTAGCACACAGGGCCCTCCGCCCTGACGGGTGTCGTCATAAGCGCTTTTGGTTTATGCTGCTTGGCACACATGAAGGATGAAACAAACAAACATTAGTTTGTTTGTTTGTTTGTTTTTTGTCACAGTTGACCCTGCAGCTAAAAGACAAAGAAGAGAGGAAATCCCTGAAGGAGATCGCTCTCTCTTTCTGTCTCTCTCCCTCTCTCTGTGTCTCTGTCCCTGTCTCTATCTTGTCTGTCTGTCTTTTCTACATGAAGTGAATTTCTGACAGTGACCCAGTTTTTATCTGTGGCCACTGTGTCGCACAGCTGCACCCTTACGTCATGCTGTTATGAGGACGCCTCAGGACCCCTTCTGCGGCTGCGGCGTGCTTCCCACCCCCCACTGTCTGTCCAGATTATTGTCTCTCTTTCCTGTCCCTGTAGAAATCCAGCTCCTCTCAGGCTCATTTCCTCTGAGGCTGTTTAGTGGAGTCCGGCCCTCTTCCACCTTGTCACTTGTCTACTTCCCTGCTTCTGGATACAATGCACCATTCAGCCTGTAAAGATAGAGGTGTGCGTGTGTGCGTGCGCGCGTGCGTGTGTGCTTGCGTGCGTGTGTGTGTGGTATCTTATGTCCAAACAGTCTCTCCAGTGTTTTTACCCATGCCAGCTTCTGGAGCACTAGGAGGCCCTGGTCTTCTTTGTCACACTGGACAGAGGACTGGGGCTCAGCGGGACTTGGTCACACTGCGGTGCACCTAGGCAGAGAAGCTAAAGTCAGGACACTGCTCTTTTTCCCTTATGCTTAAGATTCTTCCTTCTTTTTCTTTTCCCTTTTCTTCCTTTTTTGTATTTTGTGCAGGGTCTCACGCAACTCGAACTCACAGTGTCATGGTGGTCCTTCTGTTTTCAGCCTTCCCAGTGCTGAGATTGCAGGCATGCACCACCACGCCTGGACTCAGTCACCGGTTCAGCGTACCTTAGGGACAAGACCTATGAGGCATGGGGATCAGGGATTGAACTCTGGACCCTGTGCTTGCCAAAGCAGGCATTTAGTCTGCTGAGCTATCTTGCCGGCCCACTCTTCAAAGATTCTTGCACCATACACTGATGTGCAGTTAGCAGCTACAGGAGTGTAGCTGCTTCTGGAGCCCAGTCGGAAATTTTGTGTGCTTTGCATGTTAAGTGACAGCTCTGTTGACAGGCCCAGCAGCTTGTGAACAGGAATAAACCAGGCCTTCATTTCCCAAATCTCCTAAATGAGTTAGAGGAGAGGGATGGGTGGCATGAAGTACTCTTGGCCCTTGGTTTCATCTGGGCTGCGTGTGATGCCCCTACAAAACACTATTCTTGGCAAGTCTTAGTAAACATATTTCAGCTGGATATAAAGATTTCACAAGCCACAGTCTTAGTGATATGTACTAGGGGAGAATCATGGCACCCAGGGTGTCACTAATATTATATTTATGTTGGAGTTTTAAAACAGCTAGGAAAGGCACATGTCCGTAATCCATCTTCACACTATTAGAGTGTGGGGTCTGTGCAGGTAGACGTGAAAATGGTCAGTGCGACACAAGAGGCTGTACAACAGTGTGGTTGGGGCTTTGTGTGGCCCCCAGAGACCTACTTTCAGCGACTCCCTCCCTCTACTTACTATTTAAATTTCTGAACCACTCTACTTCATTTTCCTAGTCCATCAAAATGAGGATTATGCCTGTATTTACCTCAAAGGGTCTCTGTGAAGATGAGGAAACTTCATGTACTGCCCTTGGCACTGTTCCTGTCATATATAGGAAGTGCTTTTTCTTTTCTTTTGGGGTGCTAGGCTTGAATTTAGGGCCTCCATACTAAAGTAAATACCCACCCCATCTCCTTATAGCTTTCTTTTTCTTTTGAGACAGGTTTTCATTAAAGTGACTAGTTTTCCAGACTAAGCTGGAGTGTGAAGTCCTCCTGTCTCAGCCTCCTGGAACTCTGGGATTATAAGGATGTGTCACCATGCCCAGCTGAAAAAGTCACCTTTTTGTTTGTTTTTGTACCTATGTTAGTTTTCATTATTTAAAAAAAAATTATAGCCAAATAATTCAGCAGATTAGAATGCCTGCAAGCAGGGGCCAAGGTTAGATCCCCTGGCCTGCTGTGACAGCCGCCCCCCCCCCCCCAGGGCCCACTGAGATGGCAATTAAGACTAGGCGTGGTGGAGGTCACCTGTCATCCCAGCTCTTGGGAGGCTGTGCACAGGTGGATCACTACAAGTCCGATCTAGTAGTGAGACCCTGAACACTCAGTAGACCCTTCCCTAAAATACAAAAATAAATGAGTAAATATAAATTATGCTTGTATTGTTTATATAGATTAATTGGTTTCATTTGGACGGGCTTATGCATATAGCACACTCTGCTGATATTCAACTTCTGTTTCCCGTAGTTCAGTCTTAAACTCAATAAATATGAAAAATCAAGTAGTAGGTTAGCACATGTGTCATATTGGTAACATTTTCCACATCCCCATCATTTGGGTCCTTGGGAATTTTCTCTTAGTAGGGACTCCCATAGCATAGAGTTTTGTTAAGGAAGAATCCAGAGCCTTTTCTATAGGAACTTTCTAGCATACTCTAGTCAATTGCAATCTGAAGAAATTTATGTCAGAGCCAACATGAACAACACCGTCACTTCAGCACTGCTGAGCGTGGTCTCTGCAGTGTTCAGAAGCTGCCTACGTGGTGGGGAGCTCCTGAGGCTTTCAACCGAATGCCATCCCTAGCTCCTTAGACTGAATGCTAAAGCAGCCCTTGCCATTCTTGATAAAGAGGCTCTCTAGCTGCTCACTTATCCTGTGGCTAAATTTTTGCGACTATTAGAAACCCAAGTTGCATGCTGTACAGGGCATTGGGTGTGGTTTAGTTGTTTTGCCAGCCTTCACCTTGGGCTTTATCCGAGACATTGCATAGCAAGGCTGAGTCACGTGGCCTTATGTCTTAAGTGCCCATGCCTGTGCTTCATGTGTGGTGGCACCTGGAGTGTCCCCTTCCATCAGCAGAGTCTCGTCAAGCTCCCTGATGAGCACAGGGTGGACACCTTGCCACTTTTTATTAGTATGTTAGATGAAACCATTTCTCTGGTGTCCATTCCTCATCAAATATTTATCTAGTGCATCTGAAGTACTCCAAACTATAACATTGATTTATAGTTATTTGCAATTCTTTTAGAATTGCTGACAAATAATAAAAATTTCCTGACATATCTGTCTTAATGGAGATCAGTGAATCAAATAAATAGCTGATGACTTGTCAGGATATTTTGTCTATAAAAATCACATTTGTAGTAGATTCTACTAAGTTGTTTTCTATATGATTTGTGTAGATTGAAGTATGTCACCTTGAATTTGAACCCCAATTTTCAAGTAAAATAATGATTTCGTGTTGAAGTGATTGTATTACTGTATTAAGTTGACCTGGGGACTTCTACTTTTGCTAAGTTGGAGCAGCTTGAGACAGATTAATGCTCCTTTGAAACTACTACAAAAACCAAGTATAAGCAAAATGTTAAGCATAGCTAATGTGAAGAAAAGAAGAACTTCTGGGAAAATAAAAACTCCTAGAGAGCAGGAAACCATAACCAGAAGTCTGTAACCTGCTTTTCCCTCCAGGCATGTGAAAGTTTGGGGCTTTGATGAACATCTGAGAAACCAAGCAGAGGAGACTCAGAGCTACAAGACACTAAAGTGGTGATCTCAAAGGCTGAAGCAATGGGCATTGAAGTTTGATGCTCAAGAAGCAGCCAGCAATTGGAGATCAGCATCTCAGAGGAATGACACACACTGGGATGTTAGCCTGATTTTGGGCACTTTTCGCCTTAGGCATGGGTCGTCAGGGCCTAGAACATGGACCAATACTGGAACCTTAACCAAGATCCTGAGCAGAAAGTGAAGAGTAGATAAGAGAAATTTCACCCTTGTCTTCAGCCTCTCCCCATAGCTGGCATCATTGCTCAAGCTCAGCTTTTAAGCAGATACACAGTGACTTTAGATTCTCCCAGGAGCATAAACCCTACTGCAAGCTGTGTAAGATCTAGGATTCCAAAGCTCTGTACTCCCTCACCTTCATGTGTAGGAAACTTGTCTCCATGCATCTGGTCCCTGGCTGGTTTGTGGTACCAACAAATGTTGGGGACCGCTGCCTTAGGCACTCATCTGATTTTTATGCCTTATGTCTGAGGCTCAGGACTCACTAAAAAGCAAAATCGATCAAATGGTCTCTCAATGCTGAGGCTATAACTGGAGTCGGGCACCTAGGAAGGATGGGCCCTTAGCTAACACCACCAGCCTTCAAACTACTCCCAAGCAACGCAGACACCAGATGCAAGCTGAGTTTCTCTAAATGCCAGTCAATTTTGAGGCACCTCTGTCCTAAGTTGGAGAAAGGTGACCTGCCCATCTCTGACTACTCAAGACCAGAGCCCAAGATCATGCTAATCCAGAGTCCCTATTTCTCTCATATTCCATCTCTACTTGAATTTAAAGATTACTAGGGGACACATCCAAAGATGAGACCAAAAGGAAAAGAAAGTAGGAATAGTCCCAAAGATGACCCAGTGAGTGTGCTAGCTGATTGACAGCAGCTCCCTTCACATAAGGCGACAGCTCTCAAGTTCTCTGTCGCAGCTACCACTCTAGCTTCACTCCTGGGTTGACAGGTTTAATTCCCTTACGTCACCATTTCAATTTGTAACTCCTGATTTTCAGCAGTCCAGAAATGTCTTCTTCTCAAGATATTTGGTCTTCTAAATAACACTATATGAATTTTTACACAAGCTGTGGGTACATTATTAGCTGTGTCACTTGGGATGCATTTTTGTTTAATTGCTTTTGAAAAGTGATTATTAAAGCTATATATATTTTCTTTACATAGGAGAAAGAACATGGGATACAAGTCATCCTGTTGGAGATATGAGCCCTTCAGGTGTTCTCTTTCTTTCTTTTTTTTTTTTTTTTTTTTTTTTTTTTTTTTTTTTTTTTTTTTTTTTTTTTTTTTTTTTTTTTTTTTTTTTTTTTTTTTTTTTTTTTTTCTTTAAAGTTTGCTAGTTTCTTGAAATCTCATTTGTGTCTTGGAATTCTTTTTTGAACAAAGAATATCCTGTGGGCCTTCAGAGGAAAAGAATAAGAAAAGCAAGCCCAGACAGGTTTAAATAAAATCATGCTTGGCCCTGTGAGTGGCTTCAGGGGATGTGCAGTGTGTCCTTTTGTCACAGAGTGTTCACAATCCTCTCAAGTGACAAAGGATCAGGAATGAGACAGCCCTTTGTGAACCCAAGTCAGCGTCTCAGTTCTGACTGAGGAGTCATTACATGAAGTCCCATTTTTCTTTTATTTTTTATAAAAGAGGATAATCTACCATGAAGCAGGACAGTTTCTTTGAAGACTTTTGGTAAGAAATGTCTTCTATGTGCTTCTCAAAGGCAGAGATGATTGCAATTCCAGAAGATAATTTTATAGATGGTCTGCAATATAGGTTTTCCTGAAAGTTTTGAAATCAGAGTGCCCTAGAATGATTCTCAAAGTGTGGTTTTCAGACTAGCAGGTGGTATCACCTCTGAGACTGTTAAAATGCAAATTCATTTGGGTAAGATGGTACACGCCTGGAATGCCAGCAGTGTAAGAGGGTTAGGTAAGAGGATTACTAATTCAATCCCTGTGACCCCAACATTTGGTGACTTAACAAACAAGCAAACAGCAGGGCATGGAGCTCAGTGCAAAGGCTCTAGTTTCAGTCCTCATTTGTGTATGATGTGAGCTAGGGAGGTAGACTCATGGCCCCACTCAAACAGAAAGCTGACTCAACAAATTCTCCAAGTGGTAGGTGTGTGTGTTAGTGCATGGCGGCTAGGTTTCTAGAGTCCAGAGTGTACTCCACACGAAGTCACCAAATGAGGCCAATATAACTATCACATATGTAGTAGTGCTGTGACACGGAAAAAGTTTGTTCTGTTTACTTCACTTCTAACCATAGCCAGAGATTTGTATAAGCTTTCACATAAAATAGAGGTTCAAATTTTATTTATGGCCATAGAGTAGGTCATTACCCTTCTGGAGTCCAGACCTTCCCCCATTCCTGCACAATGAATTTTTTGACCTTGTACAAGAAAGCCCTTGTTGGTTAGGAAGGTGACTGTGTAGAGCTATGCAGCAACGCAATGAGACACTGTGAAGGAATCAGGCCCTTTTTCAAAAGAGAAGTTTGCACCTATTGGAGAATGACCAGGAGGAAAAATGGTCTAAAATCCTGAGTAAGAAAAATGAGTCTGGGCGTGGTCATCCATGCCTGTAATCCCATGGTCAACCTGAGCTGCACAGTGAGACCCTGTACAAGATACATTAAAAAAAGGAAAAATGAGAGGTGAAGAGGAAAATCAGCTTCCAGAGGGCCAACAGCTGGGAGTGCAGAAAGGCAGGCTCTAAGGGCATGCCTGTGTGCAGCATCGAATTAATTTCCAATAACAGTGCTTCATACTCGCACAGCACATATCACATAGAAACACTCAGAGTTTTTAATCTAAGGTTTGCAACAAAAATTTTATAAAACAATAAATAACCTAGTCCTCATCCAGTTACGTGTGACTTTTTCAAAAGTGTGTTTGCGTTCTCTCTGGGGCAAATGATTTTTCTCTTGTGCTTAGTTTCTAGACAAATACTCAAAAACCAATTGTTTAAGGACAAGTTAGTGATGCAGAGTGTTGCAGTGACTTCATTGTTTTCTCCAGTCCACACTTTCAATGATTCAGTCAGCTACCTCATTGTTAAGTGACGAGTGGGGAATCCTTTCACTTGGAAAGAAATAATTTCAATAGAAATATCTATATTCTAAATAATTGCTAGATATTTTTAGTAACCTGTATAGCTTTGTGAAAACCCCATATGCTGATGTTATATTGTTAGGCAAGTATCATGGTAAGACTTCTTGGTAGCAGTCTGGAAGGAACTTGAAGACAGGAAGCAAGATCTAGTTTTCAATGCATTGCGTGCTGGTGACAGAGTCATAGGTGTTTTCAGGGTAAAACTGCCTTTTATTTTAAGGCAGTGAGTTTTCCTGGTTGCATTTATTGTTTGGGCTTTGAGCAAGGTTGAAAAATGAACCTTGGGAATGTGTGGAAAGATGATGGGGGAGCATGCAGATTTCCAAGAAAGGGTGACTGCTTTTAACTGGTGGTCATACCTAAGAAGTATATGACACATTAATTTTTCTGGATTGTTATTAGTTGACATAACTGAGTCATGTCCTGAACTAAAAACAAAGCACCTTCATTTCTTAACATCAGGTATCATCCTATGCCACTTACTTTTAGATTAACTTCCGTGAAACTGAACTACTGTAGAGAGACCAGGATAGCATCGTGGGACAGAGCCTGCTTTACTGAAAATGTCATGAAATGGTAAATTCTAGAGATTCCTGAACTCTACCAGCTACTATCAAAATGTTAATAAAGTCCAGAGAAAGCCTACTATAGAAATGAATAAATTTTGTTTATTTATTTGATTATATTTGGAGAATGTTTGGGTTGATTGATTTGGACTAGGACTCAATATAAGTGAATTCATATTCCCTTGACTAAGGTTGAAACTTCCTTATGATGAGATAGATGTTTACTTCTCTAAAGAGACTACTGACATAATCAAATAGACACACGTAACATCTTCAGCATAGGCCTTGGTACAAACACTTAATAAGTAGCATTTCTCATCATTATCCAAATGTTGGTGCTAATTATTTTATGTTTAATTTGGCATGCCAAAAACTTCCTTTTTAAAAGTTAGAATGATAGTTTTGCCGGATATTTGGAGTGTTACATCATATGGGGGTGTAAAGCCACATTTCTTCTTGCATAGAAAAATACAAGAAAAAATCTTGAGAACTGGTGACATGAATTATTTGTCTCAAACTTGAATGGAATGAGGAACTGACCCTGGGCATCACTTAGAATGGCTTAGGAGCACACGTTTCTTTCATTTAGGGTTTTAATTCAGTGGATTAAAGTAAAATGAGACTCAAGGAGCTATGTAGTTCAGAACTTTCAATGGTGTGACTAAGTAGGAAGGGTTTCAATGGTGCAGAGATGTGAGGTGGAAGTCAGAGGGCCTTAGAGCAGGATGGGGAAGAAGAAAGGACTGAACGACTGCTGGAGAACAGCGCAGGGGTAATACACATAACTTCCAGCTCTGTGGATTTTTGCTCTCTACCATGGTCACACCAGTGTTATGCATAAATAGTGGGATGAACAGATAAGACTGAAGATACAACCCCTGATCTTGGATGTGATGACTTGTGAGGTGAGCGTATTTAAAGAAGCAGCCTGATAAAGTGAAATCTCAAAGGATGACTTGGGCTTCAGATAATGAAGATACATTGAGAAAAAATTTGAGATTCTCTCTCTCTCTCTCTCTCTCTCTCTCTCTCTCTCTCTCTCTCACACACACACACACACACACACACACACATACACACACACACACACATAACCACACACAAATTAAAGTTTAACACAGTAGAAATATCGGGTTTTGTTGCCAAGAGGCAGAATAATGTAGTAGTTAAGAGCTAAACTTTTGAGCTGAGTAAACCAGGGTTCAGATCCTTGGATCATCACCAGCTGTGAGCCTTTGGCAAAGATCCTTTTCTGCCTTGTTTTGTACATCAGTGATACAAACACAATACGTGCATTTCATTAAATTTTGGGGACCTAGTGAATTCATGTATTTACAGTGCTTAGAAATTTTAAGAATATTTCAGGAATTCCATAGTGTTAGCTAATATTATAATTACAGTATTATTTACTTGCTGTGATATATAGGACACAGAAGCAATCTTGCATTAGAATCTAGTTTTGTCTCTGCCCCCATCCAGCTCTAGATCATGGAGAATAGACTGACTTGAAATGTGATCTTTCATCAGGCAATCCTTAAAGTTACTTTCCATGTAGAAATATCAGGCTGTTGACACAAATAAACAGATGAATTAGCTTATTTAAAAACAGTACCATGGACTTTTTAAGACTAAGTTCAGGGCCGGCCAAATAGTTCAGTGAACTAAACAGGCACAAGGGACAGGGGTTTGATCCCCAGGCCTGCAATGCCAGCCAGACCCCAGGACACACTGAAATGGCAATGGAGACTGGGCATGGTGGTACGCACCTGTAATCCCAGTTCTTGGGAAGCTGTAAACAGGAGAATCACTGAGTCCTATCTAGTAGTGAGACCCCGAACACCCTTTAGACTCTTCCCTAAAATACAGGGGAAAAGAATGACTAAGATCTTTTTGTGTGTGTGCTTCACCAACATATTTATTTATTTATTTTGGACATTTTTTTCTTGTCTCTTTTTTTCATTTATTTCCCACACCCCCCCCCCCTTTTTCAAACAAACATTTCCTTGAGTCTGCAGTATGGCAGTAATTGGTGTGTCAGGACAAGCATTACATATTTCGAAGACCAGAATGACAGGCATTCCAAGCATGACCCTTCTATTATACATTGCTATCTTCAGTGCAGTTGCTTGGTTCACAGGTATCAGCATATATAGTTAGTCTGGGTGACAATCTTACCAATTATCTGCTACCTTCAAAAACCTGCTGATATTTTTCTGGATCATTGCCTTGCCCATCTTGTCTGTACTAATGTATAGCTTTGTCCCCGTCCTCTTTCCCAGCTTTTCTCCTTGCTCTTTATTGTCCAATCCTCAAGTTCTCACTTTCCTTGTAATTGGGTTACACCTTTCTGCTTGTATTTCTTTTTTTCTGCTTGTATTCCTTATACTAGGGAGACTATACAATATTTACACATGTGCGTGTGCTCCACCAACATATTTATTTTGGACGTTTTTTTCTTGTCTCTTTTTTTCATTTATTTCCCACTTCATATTCCCTTGACTAAGGTTGAAACTTCCTTATGATGGGATAGATGTTTACCTATCTAAAGAGACTACTGACATAATCAAATAAACACAGGTAATACCCTCAGCATAGGCCTTGGTGGAAACACTTAATAAGTAACATTTCCCTTACGAGTATATGTTTTTGTGGCATAAGAGTAAGATCTTAGAAGAGGAGCATTATTTAATTGCTAGGTGACCACAAGCAGACAACACACCATGCTGAGTATCATTCCCTTCATCTCTGAAATGTGGATTAATGGAACAGCCAACTTATGAGTTCCTTATTGTGTAGACGAGATGACAAGCAAGCTCTCTTTGCATAGTGGTTATGATGTTTTGTGCTGACCATCGAGCAGGGATTCCTCAAGTTCCGATTGAATGAGTAGTTAATACATTCCATTTCCCTTCAAGCAAAGTGGCTGGTACGAACGCCTGCTAAGAATATGTAGAGATTTTATAATGTGGTGGAATTTTTACTTATGTTTTAAACATATTATATAATTGTTTCCTTTTTAATATAAATCTTCTCCATTTTTCTCTACATGATGTCAGTACCTATATTAAGAACAATTCTTGCCAGATTTCCACAGTCTTGTCCACATGTCTAAGATTTGTTTATTTTGCAAAACCAGGGATTGGACTCAGGCCCTTGTGCTTGCCAGGGTCTGAGACATCTCCCCAGCCCTGTCTAAGATTTATTGATGCCAACTATTGATCAACCATCAGTGGTGGATTTATTTAGTATATGATTTTTTCATTTTGTTTGCCACTTTTGAGAACATCAAGAAATCTGTTCTGAGCTTGCTGTTGCAATGGGCCTCATGCATGAACTCAGGACAGAGACAGGTAGCATAAATAATAGAAGAAAGCTGAAAAGTAAAAAAATAGGAGGCAAAATTTAGGTGCTGTATTTTATTTCTACTTGTTTTTCTAAAAACACTCTGTGTATAGACTGCGCAGTTTCATCCACATTGGAACATTTCATGAAGTACAGTAGATGAATACAGCTATTTTCTCTTAATCCAATAAGAAGAAAGATTTGTACTAATAATATTTGGACAGGGTATCATGTCTGCATCTTGTACTATGAATAACCACTAAGAAGATAACAATGTATAATGCATTAATTATCAAAACTGTCCTATTAATCAGTTTTGAAACTATCTCATTGTTGTTTCTCAATAAAATTATTTAAAAAATAGAAATGAAGTACAGTACATGAGTAGATGAAAGAATCTCAGATGTTTCTTATAGCAGACAAACATTTCTGAAGATGAGTGATTTTTAAAAATCTGTGCTCTAAATTAGTGAAATTGCTATGGAGTCAATTTTAAAATCAAAAAGTTTATAAGTGAAATATATCTTTTGGCTTAGGTCTATAAATACAAAAAATGCATTGATTAGAATATAATCTGTGTGCGAGCAGGGTTTGGATCAATTTTGTCTAATGTTGTGTCCCAAGAGCCTAGGATACTGCCTGGCTTTATACACAATGGGTTCATAGCATACACCTGCGAGAGGTCCCTGACCCAAAACAACTCACTGTGGTGCTGATGTCCATTTACAAAGGGACAAAAGTGAGCTCTAGGCTTTTCTGGACCTTTGAGATATTCGCCTTCTAACTCCCCCTATGCAGATGAAATGTTACTTGATATTTCAGCAGGCATGTGCACCATTCTTCATAAACCAAGTGGAGTTTTTTTTTTTTAAATCGCTTTATATTACATCATGAAGTATATAATTCCCCAATACTGCATCAGGTGGGTTATGAAAAACTGCCTTGCTATCACATCTGAATTTCTCATTTAAAAATCAACTCCAGTAACACTCTGTCATTTACAAGTTAGGCTCCCTGGAAATTTTGGCGGCTGTATTTGCATACCTCCTCCAT
Source organism: Ctenomys sociabilis (assembly GCA_004027165.1). Lineage (NCBI taxonomy): Eukaryota > Metazoa > Chordata > Mammalia > Rodentia > Ctenomyidae > Ctenomys > Ctenomys sociabilis. Next base: position 39,188 of record PVKA01013536.1, on the reverse strand, counting down.
TATGAATGTTTTTAAAGTTCTTTGCAGGGCTTTCCCAGAGGGGTTTGGCTGAAGGCTGACATGAGCTGGAGAGCGTGCGTCTCTGCACAAAGCACTCAGGAGAGCCATGCATGCTGATGGGGAGAGGCTGACCCATGCAGGCGTCGCTGCTGCTGACTGACTGATAGACTGGCCCTCTGATGGATGACTGCTTTCCTTCTGTGCCATTGATCCCGTCCGCTCAGTACAGTTTCATCATGCACTGTGTAAATTACCCGTTTGGGTTCATGGACTATACAACAAAGCCTATTTTGTATTTTAATCCCAGATTTATTTCTTTAGAGGCAACATAAAATAAACTGAAAAACACCAACCCTCTGATACCTGTTACAAATAAGAAAAATACTGTTGCAAAAGATACATCTTCTGTTTGCTGTACCTACAAATGCTGTAGTGAAGACAATGTCATTTCCAAAATGATACCCTGAGGTGTAAAAATTTGGAAGGTGGACAGCAGTGGGTTCAGAATTAAAGGGAATTTTTAGTTCATGGGACTGAGCAATATATTGTAAAATGTTTCAATGTAGTTAACAGGAACAATGCAGGAGTAAATTAAAGGGAAGCTTTTCTCTCTGATATCATTTTGCTAAAGTAATATTAGTATAAGTCTGACAAGGCATTACAGAGAATGGTTTTAAAAAGACAGTTTAAAATTGAAATTGAGATAAAGCAATATACACCGGACAGCATTCTTGGTAGCATATAAATGCAACTTTATTACTCCAGGTGTCCTTATGGAATACTAGGTTAACATAATCTTGTTTACCTTGCTGTGTGACAGTGACAAAATTTTGAATTTGTTCCATATGTAATTTTATCACCCTACATCCTACAGAATGAGGCAGGGGGGAAAACATGTCAGAAAAAGAAAGACACCTGCTTATCATTTAACTTGCCAATTATTCCAACATCTAAATGCATGTAGATTTATTTTAAAATTTGCTCTCAATATAAATTTGGAAGAGAAAATATTTATTCTTTAAATGCTGACAGATGGACAATGGGATGCAAGTACAAAAGACTCAGAAAGGCAATGCAAATGTTGCCAGAATTAGAAGGTATAGGGAAGGTAGACAGAGTCACTAAATGTCATTAAACAACTGGTTAAATCTGCTGTAATATAAGGTACTGACAGCTGGGTGTAGTTTCACATATCTGTAATCCCAGAACTTGGGAGGCTGAGGCAGGAGTGTTGCTGCAAGGTTTTGCCAAGCAAGGCTAAAGAGTGAGTTCAAGGCTTGTCTGAACTGAACAGTGAAACCTTGTCTCGAAAGGACAAAAGAAGAAAGAAGAGAAGTAGAGGAATAAGAAGGAGAAGAAAAGGCAACAACTTCACTAAGCCTCAGGGACGTAAAAGGAAATACAGACAAAACTCAAAAGTGGTTTAAAATTTTCTATGTAACATCAAAAGTAGAAAAAAGCACAAGAAAAAATTTTCAGAGTAGCCCTTGCAAAGATTCTTTAGTATGGCAAAAGCAGCAAAAAGAAAAGTAGATAAAGCATATCAAACTAAAATGCTTCTGAACAGCAAGTCAACAGAGTGAATGGTCGTCTACAGAACAGGAGAAACAAATCCTGAAAAAAGTCTGATAAACAGTGAATGTCAAAAACCATAAGTAACTCCTACAATTCAATAGCAAAAATTTTGGAAACAAGCAAAATTCACTCGATGTGACTTTTAAAACAAGTAGAGGGTTTCAACAGACACTTCTTCAAAGAATATATGTAAATGGCTAAGAAGCCTGGGAAGTGACGTTAAACATCACTAATTGTCAGGGAACTGCAAACTGAAAACCACGATGTGACATTATTGCACACCTGTTCCAGTAGCAACAAATAAATAAATGTGTGTATATATGCATGTGTTGGTGGAGATATAAAAAACTATAACCCTTGTAGAATGTCAGTAGAATATAAAATGAGGCATCCACTACTTAAAACAGCCCATAGGTTCTCTAAAATTTTTAAATGCCGTGTAATCCACTGACCTATCCAAAAGATTTATCTGAAAGAACTGAAATCAGGATCTTTAAGGGGTGTTAGCGCCTCTATATGCATTACAATAATGTTCCTTACAGTCAAAATGCAGAAACAATGTAAGGGTTGATCCATGGCCTAAATGACAGACTGCATGGTGCATGCACATGATAGAATATGGTTCATACTTAGAAAAGGGGATTTGCACATCACAGATGAGATGAGTGACCCTAGGGGAGATTAACCATAGCAAGTGAGATTAACCAGTCATAGAGGGAGAAGCTTTGCAGAACTCCACTTCCATCAGGTGTCTTGTAGGGACCTGTTGGTCTCTCAGTGGTCCCCAGGAGAAAATGGCAAAGGGATCTAGAAAATAAAGACAAGAGACAAAAGCTGAGGTCAGGTGTAGGCCTCTTTACCCACTGATCAAGAGGACTCACTAATCACAGAAGGGATGATTATTTATTCATTTATTTACATATTTATGTATTTATTTATTTAGTACAGGGTCTCAATACACAGCTCAGACTCCTAGAGAACCTCTTGTCTCAACCTCCCCAGCACTTGGGTTACCGGCATGTACATCATGCCCAATTTGGGATGTTTATTGTACCTCCACAAAGTTAGTATCAGGAGACACGAGGTTGCCTAGCAACTAGTGATTGGCCAGACAGGATGCTTTTCTCAAGACTGAGGTAGCTTGAAAGCCTTAGGCACTGTAATCTTGTGTTTCCTCCACACATATAATCGACTTCTAGTGTCAGCCACTTGCAACAGCATCTAAGACAATAAAAGGAGTGGAATTTATAGAAACAGCATGTGGAATGGTGATTGCTGGTGGTTGGCAAGAGGAGTACACGAATGTCGCCATTCAGCAAGTGTAACTTTTCAGGTATGCAAAAAGAACAACATCTGGAAATCAGCTGTGTGGCATTATGCCCACAGTTGATAATACTGTGTTCTGTACTTGAAGTTTCAAGAGGATACATCTCATGTTGAGTGTCTGTTTTATAATAAAATGAAATACAATACAGTAAAACAAAGACTAACCAATCAGTTCGTTGGTTGACAGTTCTTCCAGCAAGAATTTTGAACTCTTTTGCCCTTATCTTATAAGTAAACAACAAACAACAAAACACATTTTTAAAAACTGTCACCAAATATCAAAGAGTGTAGGTAATATGACATTGGTGGCAGAATCTAGGAAAAGCCTGTTGGTAATTTGGCCACACGTTAATTTCATTCCTGTTACAAATACTATCCCCATTGGAACTAGGAGAGCTACATGACAGATGCTATTATTTTTCAAAGGATAGTTTTTAAAGATAATATGACCCTCCCCAATTGTTTAGTGTAAAAAGTAGAAGTTATATTTATTTGCAAGGTGTCTTGCAGTCTAGTAGTTTCTTGCTTTTGAAATACTGAAAAAAAAAATCCTCAAAATTGAAAAGACCACCTTGTGTTACAATAAAAAGTTTGCAGAGGTTTGTTCAATGACTATTTTATTTTATGCTCTCTGGTTGTCCTCATTCAACCAGAAAGGTATAGACGACCCCGATAAATACATTGATACATGTTGACATATTCTCCTCAGAACTCTTTTCTTTTTCCTGATAGCTACCTAGATTTTTCTCTTTTTGTCCAGATTACATTTGATCTCACTGGTGATTGCCTACCATACATAGACAATTATGCTTTCTCTAAGAATTAGATAACACAAGTAGACAAGGGTCCATGGATACAGAGATGGGGCAAAGTTAGCTTTTTCTCATGGCGGATCTGGAAAGGCACTAGGTATGGGCTCTCAGGCAGATGTTAGATGTAATGTGTGTTCACCAGAACCATGAGTCTTGGACATATATGGGACAGAAAATAATGTAATCCAGGCCCAAGATGCAAGTGGGGTGCTTGGGACACAAGGTAGTACTTTCAGTATGATAACTCTGTTAGCAGATATGGAGCATCGGACGGGCAAGTTATTGAACTTTTTATGCATCATCTATTAGTAAAAAATATAATAATTTCAAACAGTAACTGCATACTAAAATAATAGTGACAGAGTATTAGCTCCCTGTTAAGGTGTGATAGGTGGAGATGGCTTGATGAGTCCATTGACCAAAGATGAGGTCAATAAATATGCAGGGATCAGCCCTGTTCACCACACTCAGTATTTATAATTAATTTTACAGGGTAGAATGAGTTAGGAGAGGTTTGAAATTTTGAGACCTTCTACTTTTTTGAACAACAATTCTTTTTCGAATAAATTTCTCAGAAAAACTTAAATACTAAATTATACTGCAATATCATAAAAAGAGAGTAGGAAAGAAGAATGCTGAACATGCATTTTTGGATATTAATAGTAATTTATTTTGTAAGCCAATAAATTAAATGCAAAAATATGAAAGGAACCAGAAAACAGGACACAGTTGCTTCATAGTAACTGAGAATATTGTTACCCTGAAAGTTGGTGCCATTTAAATTAATGGTTTCATAAAAGTGAAGAGTGAAAATTTGAGAAAGTTGTAGAAAAAGATCTTTAATTAGATGGGTACATCAAAGCCTTTTGTAGGTGTAATCCCAGAATGTTTGAGGAACTCTTAGTGTCATCAGAGAGTGGTTGGCTATTATCTATACTGGGTGGAGATAAGCACAGGAAATGGAAACATAGAGAAAGATGAGATTTACAAATATGCAGTGAGGAATGTACTGTGGTTATTGGTAGATGTGATGTAAGAGAATAAAGTGCAACGTATTTCAGTTAATGTGATCTGCAAAATAATAATACCACAAGAAGATGACTTCCAATGAAAAACAACACAGCCCTTGAGTCACAAGAAGCCACTGCAATATAGGAACAGGCTCTGTAACAGTCAAGTTTACTCAGAAGTAAGACATATCAAATAAATACTATTTTTAGAAATTGTGATGGGATTCTATATTAAACTCCTCCAGTTCTTCCTTTCTGAGAAAAAAAAAAGCTAATGTTTATTCAGAAAATCATCACTCTGTTTCATCCATGGTGTCAGATACTATCACATGGCAGTATATAGGGGAAAAATAGTTTTAGACACTTCACTACACTAAAGATTCGCTTAGTCAGGGAATTGTAATGATTATAATTCATTGTATCCTTACATCTTTGAGGAGCACTGAGCGTCCTCCTATTTTACTGCAGTTCTTCATGTCCTGGGCATGGTTAGTCCCGTATTTCTTGTTTTTATGTACAGCATGGCAGCCTCGTGACTGCCTGGGGCACTTCTTCTTCAGCTCATAATCATTTCCCAGAGAGGCAAGCAGAAATGTCTCGAGGCATGGGCTTAGGAAAGCATAGAGTGTTTTCTCTTCATGTTGGGTGCAGTTCATGTGACCATGTCCAAATCAAAAGCAGGTCAAAGCAGGTCAATGGCAAAGTCCAACATGAAAGTCCTGCATAGGATGGAAATGCTTGCATTCTTTTTTTTTTTTTTTTTTTTTTTTTTTTTGTATTTAGCACAGTGTCTACAGTGTCTCACTACACAAATCAGACTTGTAGTGATCCTCCTGTTCTTAGCCTCCCAAGCGCTGGGATTACAGGCTCAAGCCACCATGCCCAGTCTCATTGGCCATCACAGCATGCCTTGGGGGCGGGACCTTCATGCAGTGCTCAGAAATAATTTCATCAGCCTCTTGTCTGAGCCTGTTGGAACCTGCACTCCTACATCTACATGATGGGTAAGGTAGCACTTTCCTTAGACAGTAGCTACACCTTAGGAATAAAATTACCTCATGTGTGTAATATCACATCTAAGAGTTTTCAAATGCTAGTCTTCTTATCTTCTCTTGCTTTACATTCACATGCCAACCATATCTGGCTTGTGAATTATTTCCCTGAAAAACAGTCATCACATGGCCCCTCAACACAGGGTAGATGGGATGGCCCTGGGCCATGGAGAAGAGCTGGGCAGAGGTGGCCCTGCCAGATGTGCTGATTCCTAGAGCCTGGGCCCTCTTTTGTTCCCCATGCTTTCCTGGGTCTAAAGTTGTACTTGGACATAAGCATGCAATGTTTTTTAAGTTTCTGCCTATACCTTGTTTAGAGTTCTTTGGCTTTCATCTGGAACCCTCTTCTATAAATTTTATCAGCTTTATCTGTTCATTTCTTCTCTTTTAGGACTTGTATTTTGCTTGTTTCCCCGAAATGATGAATAAAAGAAATCAGTGATTATTTGATAATTGCCTTTACAGGAAGTATTTATAGGAATTTTAACTGATGCCTTCAGATTTGTGTTTTATAAATTAGAACAGAGGCTTTTATTGTTGTGGATTTCTTTTAATGTGATACCATATCATTGTGGCAGGAAGTGAAGCTATGTCACTGCTACATACTCAGAACAAAAGCCTGGGAAATTTCCTAAGGGATACCATCCCTGGCTACTAATGCTGTTAGATCTTTAGCAACTTAGTTTGAAGGTTTTTTTTCACTACATAGAGACATTTTCCCTTGTGGTATGTAAATGTTAGATTTTCAGCTATTTACACCTTCGGGGTGAGCAATCTAACAAAAATCTGTCAAGTGTAATGCATTATTTTATTCATTCTCTACATTATACAAGAACCTCGTTTGTTTGCTCCTTTCTGTATTTAATTTTTGCTAAACTACTGTGTACAAATTTTCCCTGGCAGCATGTGGTGAGGTGGACAAATCTTAGTCTCGAAGAAGATCTGACCTCAGTGATGGCCTGAATACACGAGCGGACTTGCTCATTAAGACCAACTTCAGAACACAAGTGTCTGTTCTTTATTTGAACTGCAGCTGCAGTCCAGTTGACAGACAAAAGCTGTCTATTACATTTTCATGTCTTCCCTTTCTTCATGGAATGTTCCTAAATTTCCTCTTGAATCTTCTCAATTTCATCATCATTGCAGAGATAAGTAGTCAGGGTTCACACAGAAAAAGGATAAGCCAGAAGTATTAATATTCCCCAGGAAGCTACAGTCCAGATGGAGACTCAAGAAGTGCTCTGCTGAACTTGCCATTTAGGACATTGATTGCTTTTACCCTAATTATTTAATAAAGGGACCCACAAAGAGAAATCAAAGGCTTTTCAAACTTTGAAGCCTGATTGATAGGGAAGCAGATCTTGCTGCCAATACTGCAGGTAGTCATTAGAATGGCCACCATGTACTGGGTTGCCTTTCATGTCACTCTCACACCAGCCCTGTGAGGTCAGTGTCGTCTTTCCCAGTGATCATATGAGGAAGCTGAGATGTGAAGAAATGAAGAACATCATCGGGCTCCTGCAATTAAGTGATAAAGCTGTTAACTTGAAGCTTCCTTGGAGGATCCCAGTTCAGGCCATCTGCCTTTTGTAAGACCTCTGGAAAAGTATCAAGAGATTTTGAAATAGATTTTGCCATCATTTAGGCTAAAAGGCTAGACCAGTAATACTTTCATTACATATAGAAGAGGTGCCTTAAGTGTAGTAATCTGTTAAAAGCCAGCAGAATTTTGCTAGTCTATTATTCTAGTGGCATCTCTTAGCAATATTTGCAGACTAAATGGTGAAATAAAGATGCTATCAGAAAGCCTCATCCAGCAGGAGGGGTAGTAACCTACGGGTAGAGCAATTACAAGATAGATGTTATGCCAATCTGGTGTAGAGTTTGGCAGACCCCAGATGTAACTGAATAGACAGCAATCAGAAAAATAGAGTTTGGAGTTAAAAGAGAACAGTCAATACATCTAGAGAGAATCATATAGAGATGCTGATTAAAGTGGTTCAACTAGCAACTTGCTTCTCTATGGCCAGTAACAGACTTTCTTTTGAGCCTTTAATTTTTTCCTTCAGGGAGAAAAGTAATTTGATTCCATTTAAGAACTCACCTGGTTATGTCAGGCCCACCCAATATAATCCACCCCTGGATTATCTCAAATGTGCTGATTTGTGAAACGTAATTAGATTTATAGAATTCCTTCGCCTTTTCTGTGAAAAACAGCCCACTCTCAGGGTTGAGTTCAATCACACCAAAAACTCTGCTCACAGGAGTCAGTTCAATCACGCCAAAACTCTGCCTGTGCTCAAGGGGAGTGAATTACATAGCTTACTTACTTCAGATGCAGGAATTTGCGGGACAATCTCAGATGTGGCAGGAAGGAGAATTAGATAATTAATTTGATTTTTCTCTCTACTCCTAAAGACCAAAATATGTAAAGAAGACGGTCCCTTAGTGTAAAGAAGTAACACTCTAATGACAGTGACAGAGTCTAGACAGGAGAAAGTGGTGATGATCAAACGCTGAGATGCTTTCAATATTATGAAGATGTTGACTCCTGAAAATGGAATTTGAATTTAGGTGTTGAACCAGTTTTAGTGTTTTTCAGAAAAGTAGAGACTAGAGCAATATTTAGAGTGATAGGGGAGTAAATAGTTTTGAGCAAAAAATAAGAAGAGTCTTAAAAAGTTTATCCATGGAGGGAAGGAGTTGAAATTTTTACAGTATGTTCATAAAGTAGAGGACCACTTGTCATTTTTAATTTCTATAGTAGTTAAGACCTCAGACTGTTAGAAGCAGCAGGAAAAGGCTCAGTGGAAAGGCAGAATGAATATATCCTTTCTTACTGCTAAAAATTTTCCAGGACTCTGGGAGACTCTTGAGCAGCCAAGAACCTTCCTATCTTTCAGTTGTTCTTCACTCATTGAATATATATGCTGTATTTACTGTGCACAAGGCCTTATTTGTCAGCACTCGGCAAGTATTACCTCATTAAACTTTTATAATCGTCATGCGAGTTACCTCATGTTTTATTCCCATTAGAAGACACAGAGCTGGTCACGGGTCAATGAGCTTTTAAGTGGTACTTTTGGGATGCAAAGGTGGAAGTTCTGGCTCTGTAGCCATGCACTTAATCATTGCACTAATACAGTCTTTTCTACATGAGTTCTTGACCATTACTTATACAAAGCCCTGTGACACTTCTTGCAGTATTATTGCTGATGAATTTGCTGCATGATACTAATCAATCCCCCAGCCAGATGCCACACTGCTTAAAGGAAGACAGAACACAGTTCTGCACTGCCTTGTCTTCTCAAGGCATCTTACATGTATTGACAATAAGTCCATATTGATCTGCTGTGAGCTAGTAGTCTATCATCTGCTTTATCTCCCCATTTCCTTTATCTCTATTGATTATAAAATTAATGGGGTGGTGTATAATTTTGATTTAACTGCCTAGCCTGTAACTATGATTTTTATGACTACCATCATGATACATCTGTGACCTCCTTTAGAAGTTTCTTGCTTTATTAAATAAATTTCAGTTAATTTAAAAAAAATAAGTCATTATATCATAGTTCTCATTAAGGGGATAAAAGGTGTGTGCCTGATGGCCTCTCTCATTATGTTTTAATCTTTGAGTCACAGAAGCATAAGGTGGGAGGGCACACGGTTGAGCAGATATTACAGCAGTAGAGAGGAGGATCATTAGCTTGGCACTGTGGCCCTCCTTCCTTAGGTATGAAACAGAATAGAAGCTTCTGTACCAGAGCCCACTTCTGTTCAGACCTGAGCTTTCTGGTTGTTTCCATCTCACTGCTCCCACGTTCACTTCTGCTTCAGCACATCACTTTATGTTCTGCTCTGCTTTGGATGTAGTTTGCTCCTGCCAAAATGTAAGTTGAAATTGGGCTCCAGAGTGACCATATAGAGACGGGGTGCTGCCTTTGAAAAAAGAGTTAGTTTTTCTGGAAGGTGCTACCTCCTGGGGACTGGCATAGCTACGGCCAGAGCAGAGCCTGGTACCTGTGCTCAGCCTCTGTCACGTGCGCTGCTTTTCTCACACCTGCTCCTCACTAGAAGCTAGTAAGTGCTGACCCCGTGCTCCTGAGCTTCCCATCTCCCAAGCCTATGAAGTCAAAATGATTCTCTTTGATAAAGTTCTCAGCTTCACATATTTTCTCATAGAAACACAAACTAAGGCACTTCACCTCCTTTATTGGATTCCTGTGGACAGCTGTAGTTGGCCTTCGGGAAGATAGATGGCAACTTTCCTGCCTTGACCCACCCATGTGTTTCTATCATGTGACTATGCAGGCTCGGCTAGGGCTGCTCTTAGTTACCTATTTGCATCTGAGAAAATCTAATTTTCCTTGTTTCTATTGTAAAAGTACTTGCTACGATTTTAGCAGTTAAAGAGAAGAAAGGATGAAAATCACCTTTTGATTTATTTATGAATACAAAAGGTGATTGCTGATGAAAATTTAAGAGCCTGTGGATCTCTTACTTTTGGTTTGATCATCCAGATACACTAAAGATGAAGGAAAAGAAACGACATGGCTGTGGATGGTGCTCACTAGGGGGTTGGATTATGCAGTGCTTTTCTCTTTGCCTGCTACAGAAAATTTACTCCTGTCTGCACTTCAAAGCCTTCAAACCTGAAGCAAGCATGGAGATATTTACTATTGCAGATTTTGCAGCTATATTGGATGAAAAACACAAAGAAAAGGACTGATTTTCTATTTTTTCTTCCATAGAGTTGGTGCATTTGAGAGCACGTGTGAGTGTGTCAGTGTTTTGGAGCACAAGAGATCATGACTGGAAACCAGTGATTTAGTATGCAGCAACTTAACAATGACCAAGTTGAATAATGTAGAGATGTATATTCTATCTGTATCTAGTTATTTCATGTATTTGGTACAAGGTCTCATTACACAGTTCTGGATCTTAGTGATCCTCCTGTATCAGCCTCCACAGTGCTGGGATTATAGGCATGCACGACCACATCCAGACTCTGTGACCAGCTCAGCCCACCTGGGGCAGAGTTGGTACAGCACGTGGTGCTGGGGATCGAACCCCGATGACTGCACTTGCCTAAATAGACTATGAGTCCACTGAGCTTTCTCACCAGCAGCTATTTTCTAACTTTAGCTTTTGAAGCTCTTCAAAAAATATTTTTGTTCTAATGGAAAAATTTTGTTAGGACCTGCATCCTCAAGCTTTGCAATTTGTGCCAGTTCATTTTCTAATAATCTCAAAACATATTGCTCCTATGAATCAGTCCTTTGTGCTGAGCTGAGAGGCTAAGGTGGAGAGTAATGACCTCTGCTTCATTGTACCTTGGCCTACAACTATGTGGCATTAGGCAAGTAACTTACCCTTTCTGAATCTCATTGTTCTTATTCATAAAATGGTGAAAAAAATCTTTACTCATTCTAGTAGGGTAATTGTGGCATTACAGTGCTTGCCAGCTTGATGGCTTTTATATCCACCAAGGGGAGAAATTAATAGGGCACAGATCTGGGTGTCTGAACTGCAGAGGGCTGACTGTGGTGTCGCCATTCGCTGGCCCGTCCCCGTTCTCATTCCTGGCCTCCATGAACTGAGCACCTTCATCTGCTACATCCTTTGCTATGATGTTCCTGTCTTGGAGGCAGCTGACCATGGACTAGATCCCTTGAAAGCATGAACCAAATGAAATCCCTCCTTCAACCTACATCAGATAGTGCATCTCAGTGATGAGAAGCTCCCTACTCCAGCCATCCAATGGTTAAAGAAGTTAATGTTTTTGAAGTACTTGGAATAAAGCCCAGCCACGAATGCCCCAAGTAGGTGTCTGCTCTGATCACTAGAACTGTTGTAGTACACTTATGATCTAGAGTGAAAGCAGGTACAAGCTCAGTATAAATTGTTAATAGTATCAGTTTTAGTAGCTGTTTTAGTTTTTGAACAGCTTGAGGGGAATAAATTCACCACAGTATTAGATGGCAGCCAAGACCTTCTTCCCCACCTTGCCCATGAAAACCCACATGACCTGGCTGTCTCAGGCCTGCTAATTGTCTTCTAAGTGTGTGAGCTGCACTATGAGGAGATGGGGCAATGAACAGCTCTAATATCTTTTGAATACTATTTGCACCATTGCCTTAAATCCCCAAGAAATACATTATATCTCCAATTAAAGCATATAATGAGTCAGGAGATGTGCACCTCAAACTTTATTTATTTTTTTGTTCAAACTAATTTATATTTTATTTTATTACCTTATCTGCACATGATATTTTTAATAGGACAGTTTCAATAATTAATACATTTTACGTTATTATCTTCCTAGTGGTTATCCATAGTACAAGAAGCAGACAGGATATCCTGCCCAAACACTATTACTACCAATCTTTCTTCTCTTAGACTTAAGCAAAAGTAGCTGCTTATCTATCCTAACTATTCTTCATATACAAATACAAGTTGGTCCTTCTTTTGTATCCCCCTTTTTTGTTTATTTCTGTCAGAGATGGATATTCTATCGGCATTTAAATATTACAGGTGCTTGAATTCAGCAAAGCACTTCAACACAGTCCAGCAGTCCACAACAGTAGTGAGTTATCCATAGAAATTGTTGACTAGAGCCTTTTACAGCTCAGCATATTAATATGGCTTTACTTCATATGCCTTGTTTTAATATTTTACTACTGGATGATTACAACTGAGGTAAAGCAAGACCTATATAACAAGAAATGTAATTTTTGTATGAGTTAAGGTCAGTTAGGTCCTCTCAGGATTTATGCTCTAACCTTGTACCACACTTTGTAGATCCTTGGTCAGTGTCAGCCATGTGGATGAGTCACAACCATTGTTTGACCAATTTGCTCTCTGTGAAAGCCTCAGATAAAATTTTCTCTCCATGTGACTCTCCTTAGGCACACTATACATCATCGATCACATTCTTCTCCATAATCTTGATCAGAAAATTTGGGGCACAGCTGAGTTCCATGATGTTACAATAAAGGTTCTTCCAAGTCCTGAGTCTTCACTGACCTTTAAAGGCCATGGTCAAAATGTTGGCTGATCTTGCAGCCCTTCCATTTCTCCAATTATTGATCTGCAAACTTAGGTTGTTAACCCTCCAGAAGAAAAGCTGATTATTACCCTGAAACATATGCAGTTCAGTTTACTCCAACTATCTGTCTAAATATCAAATATGTTAGGCATTAAGTGGAACAGGTATTTTCCATCAAGTATTGATGTAGTGAACTTTAAGTCCTTACAGAGTATGGAGGAAGAAATTTTAAAAAATAGGAGTAAACACACAGTTTTACACAGAAATTTAGTAATCTAACCATATACCGCATTGTAGCAGGACAGTCCTGTAACATGTTTTTCTTGTCTTTTCTTTTATATTCATTATCCACTTAAAAAAACAAAGAAACTTTTACTTGTGAGACAGTATGGTAATAATTGGCATGTCATGACAAGAAGTGTGTATTTAGCAGACCAGAATGACAGGCATTCCAAGCATGACCCTTCTATTACACATCGCTATCTTCAGTGCAGTTGCTTGGTTCACAGGTATCAGCATATATAGTTAGTCTGGGTGACAATCTTACCAATTATCTGCTACCTTCAAAAACCTACTGATATTTCTCTGGATCACTGCCTTGTCCATCTTGTCTGTACAAATGTATAGCTTTGTCCCTGTCCTGTTTCCCAACTTTTCTTCTTACCCTCTCCTTATTGTCCAATCCTCAAGTTCTCACTTTTAGTTGTGTTATACCTTTCTATTTGTATTTCTTCTGTTGATTTCTTATACTAGGGAGACTATGATAGTTACACTCATGGGTCTGGTTTAATTCACTTATGAGTATATCTTTGAGTGGCATTCACTTAAATATAAATGCTTCAAGTTTATTATTCTTTATAGTTAAGTAATACTCTATTGTATAAAAATACCACATCTTTGTCAACCATTCCTCATGTGACAGCCTTTTGGTTGTTTCCAAGATTTGGCTATCACAAGTTGTGTTGCTATAAACATAGGTGCACATATATCCCTATAATATGATGTTTTCAGTTCCTCCGGGAAATTTCCCAGTAGGGGGATAGCTGGCTTGAGTGGGATTTCCAGTCCTATTTTCTTAAACTTTAAAAATTATGAAGAAACACATTCCTAAAAACCTACCATAGGCTGTCATGTGGTATATCCTCTTTATGAATTCTGTGCTATCTTGTTCTCATCAGTGAGAAAAACATCACAAACTCCCTATTTTCCCATGACAATCACAAACACGTGCTTTACACTTGCTGCTGAAGGAGTCTCAGCACTCTTCCTCACATTCTGTTTTTGCCTGAGCCATTGTTTTTGATGCATTCTGTCACAGGCAGAAAACCCAAGGCAGAAATGTATTGAATCATTGGATAATTGGAACACAGCTTGGGGTTTAGGATTATTTCATTCCACAGTGCAGCTGCGTCAGCAGGACCCTAAGATCTCTGTCTCTGAAACACCACCTGCAGGGCCTGTCCCCACCACACAGGCCATGACAGTGTGTCTCTGTCTGTCAGTCAGGGAGACTTCCCTCGAGTTTTTCTGGGAGACTGAATAAGTTTAATTTTCCTGCTCCATTCTATTCATGTATTCTTATTTCTAGCAACTTTAAACTTATGGCTATAGGTATATTATATTAATGGTGTTCACTTTGGGAGATTAAATGGGGCGCATAAAATAGTTGTATTAAGAAGCAAGTGTAAGCCAGCTGGAGTTGAGAACCCTGATTGTTACGGCATTGTAAGGGAGCCTGAAGAATTTCTTTCTCATCCTTAAGATGACTGGATACCATGAAAAAGTTTTCATATGTGGAGTAACATGACAGGATTTTTCATTGTAAAAGGATCAGCCTAGATGGTATTTGTAGAAAAGATTAGAGAGGAATGGTACATCTGAGAGACCTTACACTTTTGCTCAGCTATGAAATGAAAGTGATTGTTATGTTCCACACCTCACCGGGGAACCAGGCTGGTTTCAGTCTTAGTTATTGCAAGTGTCTTTTTCAGTTGCCCTTGTATTTATGCAAATCATAATTGATTGTCCTTCAACAAAAGCAACAACCACAAAAAATAGAATGTAGTGAAGAAGAATCAAATATTGATTCCCTTCAGATGTGTAAAATGAGATAAGATACGTAAAGAGCTGGGAAAACCTTATACGAGTTATGCAAGAGATGAACTTTAAAGACCCTGGTGGGCTTGGGGACATACACTCATCTGGTCTCAGTCTTGCTTGATTTCAAGCAGTGGGAGGCTGAATAGAAGATGGGTTCCAGATTATTTTGCAGACATTTGTTTATTGACAAATCTACTGGCTGTCCTCTCCCTTCATGCCACAGTCTGTGCACACATCTTGGGATGTTTCCATACTACCAGTGTTCGGACTTTGGGAAGTGGGGTAGTGGAGAATGAGATGGATTTAAAAGTGGGAGTAATATTTAGATAGTCAAATCCGAATACCTGCCACATGTGATAAAAAATAACCAGGCTGAGGTCAGAGGGCAAAATTGTCAGTTCGTCCGAAAATGTTAAATTCACAGATGTTTATTGCATCAAAACATGGCCTTACACTTCCAAAGCTCCCCCTGGTATATATTAAGTGCTATCACTTTCCTCCCTCCTGACGGCCTTCATGCAGGTTCCTCGTGCCTGGTCACAGAATTCTGCAGCAGTCTTTGAATTGTTCTGGCCAATTCCATGGCCATGTGCAACTCAAGATGATGTATTTTCCCAATTCTCAGGGAAAAACAGTTAGCAGATGTCCAATTTCTTTTTTTTTTTTTTTTTTTTTTTTTTTTTTTTTTTGGTCTTTTTGAGACAGGGTCTTACTATGCAGTTCAGGCTGGCCTTAAGCTCACTTTGTAGCTCAGGCTGGTCTCGAACTCACAACAATCCTCCAGCCTCAGCCTCCCGAGTGCTGGGATTACAGGCATGCACCACCATGCCCGGCCCCAATTTCAACCTGAATATTTTTGTCAAAATTTGATGTTCGTTTCCAAGTAAGCAAAATATAATAAATTAAGATTTATGAGGATCAAACATTTTGAAAGTTCATTTCAAATCTTCATTACTATAAATATTATCTGTTTTTTTTTTTTTTTTTTTGGCAGAACTGGGGATTGAACTCAGGCCCTTTTGCTTGCCAGAGAAGCGTTTATTCCACTGAGCCATCTCCCCAGCCCCTTATCTGTGACTTTAACAAAATAATGCTTTTATTTAATCAAGATGAGCATTGCATAGATATTATAATTGCATAGATATTATCCTTTCATATGTATTAAATATAATACCTGATGTAAAGTACATAAAACAGCATAGTGAAAGCACATATATAAACATCATAATTTTCTCCTAGAAAAATCAGATACATTTAATCAAATCAGATATATTTAATCTAATAAACATTAATCTAGCACGATATTACTTAACATGTTTTGGAAAAAATAATGAAAATCTCTGGGTCTCACCATCTGAAAATATCTGAACACATCTGTGATACTGGAATCAGACCCATTTTTGCTAAAACATGTACTGAACTAGCTTTCTTTCTTTCTTTCAATAGATGAGCAAGTTTGTGGCTGGGAAGCAGGGTTTTCCAGGTTGGGTGTAGAATTCAGACAGGGACTGAAGGAAGACGCACTAAATCAGGGAGACCAGACCAAACAGACAGCTAAGCAGTGAAAAAGAAGAAAAGCAGCACGTGGAGTCAGAGCAGCAGAGTCTGGGGGTGTAACGCAAAGAAAGATGGAGGCCGTGGAGACAGATGGGTCCCAGCCCTCTAGAACAGTATTTCTCCAGTGCCAACGAAGAACAGCAGCTTGGCTAGCCATTTCATCAAAACTGTCTTTGGGCAAAACTTTATTCCCACTTAGGAAGAAAAACAAAAACAGGCTGAGGATGAAAAGAAATCTCAGTTCTTTACGGAGGTGACTGTGATAGCCTGAAGGCAAGAGGTACGATAGACAAAATGAGGAAAGCGAGAGAGAAAACGATAGTAAACAGTGCAGTGGAGACATTAGTCCTTGGGTGTAAAGCAGGCAAGATAAGGCAGACTGGAAATAGAGACTTGTGCAAGCATCTCTCTGGACAGCGTCTCCATGTGTGTATCTGGCAGTAAGAACATCCAAACGGCAAACATCACACTGGATAAATGAGTTTATATTACACTCAGGCCTGCACAGTATTTAAACTAAACATTAAGAACCTCTATAGAAGCTTTATTTTCAGCCAAGCACATGCAAACAGGGCCTTGGCTATGAATGGTCAATTTTCAAAAGAGAAAATTCCAAATTGCCAGTAAAAACAAAGCACTATCAGAGAATTATTAAATAAAGTAGGATTGAACTTTCTCCCATGATACAAACACATTTGAAAAATATGTAATTCACAATTCTGGTTAAAATACAGAGAAATGTTGCAAGCAGTATTCATGAGTGAATAACATGGCCATACCATCTTAAATTTTAAAAATTAATTTAAATTTGATAGCCTTTTACCCAGGGATCTCCTCTTTGAGAATTTCATAATTATTTTATAAAGATAAAAATATATAAATAAGATTATGTATTGCAATATCTCGTGGCAAAAATTAAAACAAAGTGAATTTCGGGTACTAGGGACAAAATCAAAAAAACTGGTCTACGTGTATGATGGATTATTTTGAGATTATTTAAAGTTAGAACATGTGGGGCCAACCAAATAGCTCAGTGGATTAAATCACCTGCAAGCAGGAATAGGGACAGGGGGTGGGGGAGGCCTGCCTGCTGGCCCTGCCCCTGGGATGCTCTGAGACAGCAATTAAGACAGGGCATGGTGGAGCACATCTGTAATCCTACCTCTTGGGAGGCTGTAAACAGGAAAATCACTATGAATCCGATCTAGTAGTGAGACCCTGAACACCCTATAGAACTTTTTCTCTAACATGCAAAAAAATAAATACAATAAAATTAGAACATGTATCTGACATGGACAATCACATATGTTATACTGTATAAATAACAAAGCAAGTTGCTTTAAAAAGGAAAGGGTTAATTATTTGACTTTCAATTAAATCTAGGAATTATCTGGTATCATTTAGATTCAGTATTATTTTTTAAAATTCAAGAAATATATTTCTCTTTTTTATTTTATTTTATTGAAGAACAAATAGCAATGAGACAGTTTCAAATCAAATTAGTAGGACAGATTCAATAACTAATACATTGCATACTGTTTTTATAGTGGTTTTTGTTGTACAAGGTACAGACATGATATTCTATTTACAAACACTATTATAGTAGATGCTTCAAATAAATGAATAAAGAAATTGTAGCTGTGTACTTATCTTTTTTTAAAAGCTGAATTATAGTACAGTTTCAATAATTAATACTTTTTACATTATTACCTTCCTAGTGGTTATCCATAGTACAAGAAGCTGACAGGATATCCTGTTCAAACACTATTAGTGCAAATCTTTCTTCTCATAGAATTATGCAAAAGTACTGCATATTTATCCTAACTGTACTGTTTATACAAACACAGAATGGGTCTTCCTTTGCATCCCTCCCTTTTTTGTTTAGTCCTGTCAAAGATGGGAATTATATAGTTATTCAATTATTATAGGTGCTTGAACTCAGTGAAACAATCCAACACAGTCCAGCAGTCCATGATAGTAGTGAGTTATCTGAAGAAGTTGTTGACTGAAGCCATTTACAGTTCAGCTTATTATTATGGCCTTATTTTATATACCACATTTTTATACTTCTCTGCTGAATGGTTAAGACTAAGATAAAGCAAGACCTATATAACAATAAATGTAACTTTTGGGTCAGATAAGGTCAGTCAGGTTCCCTCAGGGTTTACCCTCTGACCCTGTACCACACTTTTAGGTCCCTTGTCACTTTCAGCCTTGTGGATGAGTCACAGCTATTTCTTGACCACTTTGCTCTCTGTGAGAGCCTCAGAGAAAGTTTTCTCTCCATGTGACTCTCTGTAGGCACACTATACATCATCGATCACATTCTTCTGTGGCTCCATAATCTCCTTGATCAGAAAATTTGAGACACAACTGAGTTCCATGATGTTACAGTACAGGTTCTCCTATGTCCTGAGTCTTCACTGACCTTTAAAGGCTATGGTCAAAATGTTGGCTGACCTTGCAGCCCTCCCATTTCTCCAATTATTGATCTGCAAACACAGGCTGTTAACCATCCAGAATAGAAGCTGATTATTACCCTGCAACATATGCAATTCAGTTTACTCTGTCTGATTTCCACTACAATGCTATTCAACGGTTTGTGTTGTCATGCAAGTGCATGTTTTGAATGTTTAATAGTTAAAACATATTCTTTATATTATTGTGTTCTATAAAAATATATTAATGTACTTAACATATATTTAAAAGAAACAATTAAATATTTTAATTTAACATATCTTTAAAAGATCTATGAATATATTTGACATGTATTTATTTTTGTATACTAGGGATCGAACTGAGGACCTTTTACTTGCCAGGCAAGCACTTATTCCACTGACCTATCACCCAGGGCCTTTTAACACATATTTAAAGCAGACCAAAAAAAGAAAAGCTTTTACTGAAGACTTCTAGATTTCTGAGTTTTGTGATGTTTCCTCCAAGGATAAATGAGGATTCTGTCACCTAAACCCACTTCAGTCTTTTAGCCAAGATCACAAAATGCAATAGTTATTTAAGGCACACAAGTTTTTAGGTCCTTATAATATTCATTGCAGCAAGAGGCCTCTTTGCACCCATACCTTCCTGCTATGTTTAGGGACCAAATATATTTCTCAGGCATTTGCCATCTTTTGCAGGAAGCTGCTGCTGCACTTCAGATTCTGAGATGATGGCATGGGGGTTCATAAGATGCTCAGTAGGCTTTGGTGATGTTTGCCTGAGACCTTGTGCAAGGAGACCAGCATGCAAATGAAGTCAACTTCGCAGACCTCTGGGTCTGCCAGAGCTGCTCTTAACACATAATTAGCCCGGGATGTTAATCACGTTTAACAGGTGTTGAGCAATGAACTGAGACAGGGTATTTACTAGGAACACTTTCTTCTCTGATCTGGTAAGGCAAGCTAATGTTGACTGGAGCCCCAGGATTCTCAGAAATGTGACTTGAAACTGTGTTTTCCTGATGTTGCCATCAGCTCCGTGATCACTGAAGATGGTGACATTCCCTTAAAAACACAGCAGGAAACTGCCCCCAAGTCCCCAAAGTGCTCTTAATGAACGTAAGTTCTTTGACATTTTCTAGTTCATTTTCTTTGCCTCTTCTTATTCAAGCTTATGTCTGACTTATCATTGGGTTGTTCAAAGACCAGACCCAACATTTGTGAGTAGGAGGCAGGTCCTGTGTTC
This sequence comes from Ctenomys sociabilis, assembly GCA_004027165.1. Classification (NCBI taxonomy): domain Eukaryota; kingdom Metazoa; phylum Chordata; class Mammalia; order Rodentia; family Ctenomyidae; genus Ctenomys; species Ctenomys sociabilis. The sequence goes on along the minus strand of PVKA01013536.1, from coordinate 19,024 downwards.
AGAGTTTGCAGAACAGTGTATCCAAAGTGGCTTTCTCAGTGTCAGGCTAGTACGAGGACAAAAGCTCCAAAGCTCAAAGTGCATGTCATCTTGCTGTGAGATGGTATGGTTGAATCTTTTCTTTTTGCTGAACTATCTCTTGAGTACCTTTTATATTTTATCTGATATAGCATCCTTTTGTACTAACAAGGTGTGCCTGACACTGGGTGCTATTGTATTTACCATGTCTCTCTTGGTGAATTAGGTGATGGATGTTTCTACCAGTTCAGAACCTGACAGTCGGCATCCATGTCCCTGTGCAAAGCGTGAGGCTCACTGTAAGGTAGGAGTGGCCCAGCAACTTGACCTCCAAGCCAGATCATGCCCTGCTGTGTTGGTGTCAGCTTGTGCTCTGGCTCTGCAACTGAAAACTGCAGTTATGCTTTTTATTGTTTCAAGAAAATTAAAAAGATAAATGATGTTTCTTAATCCTAGGAAATTATGTGAACTTCACATTTCAGTATCTATAAGTAGGATTGGATTAAATTACAGCTGTTCATTTATTTACATTTTGTTTGCATATTGTGTATGGCTACTTTCATGGTATAATAGCAGACTTGAATTATGATGAGAAAAACTAAAGCTTCCCTAACTCTCAAGTGTTTAATTTTCAATTTTTCATTTTTTAGGAAAGGATCTACAAGTGTTCAGGGTCTCACTACTAGAACAGATTCATAGTGATTCTCCTGTTTACAACCTCTCAAGAGCTGGGATTACAGGTATGTCACGTCCAGCGAGTCAGTCAACGAGGGTCACCTGGGAGAGGAGCGGGAATGGAGGAGAGGACAAAGGACAGGAGACGTGAGAAACAGAGACAAGACAGGATTCTGATCAAGTCTCATTTATTCAAGGAAGTGACACGGCTTTTATAGCAGGGGGAGAGGAAGTCAGCGTCACCTATGATGGGCATAAGGCAATCTTGTATGCTAGAGGCACCCATGTGATCCGCTGGGGGATAATGCAGCAGGAAGTCATGACGTGGCAGCTTTGCAGGAAGAGAAACCTATTTCCATAAGAAAATAGAGGCTCCGGGGCTATCATGCCTCCCACACAGGTGCACACAACCACGGCTAGTTTCAGTCACTGTCTCAGTACACCCCGGGGGCGGGGCTGGCCTGGCAAGCCTGGAGATCCAAGCCCCAGCCCCTGAGCCTGCTTGCTAGCACTTTAATCTGCTGAGCAGTGTTTAATGTTTGTGCTTTCACAGGCATCTACTTACTCCTGCTATATGTACATTAGGGACAGTAGGAAATTTCTGCATCACAACATTTAAGTAAAATTTTAAATAAATTGTAAATGACCATGTAGTTGTATTGATTTACAGTTTATGCAAGAGAATGCTATTTATCTACACCAATTTTTTTATGTTGGTGAAGGTGACATTTTGCTGGTCCTACAGGGAATACAGCCATGCCTGTTGCTTGTTTATTTTGATCTTCTTGAGATGATAACTAGGTTTGCCATTTTTTAATATGTCTATTGGCCTTCTTTAGTTCTTTTGCTCTACTGTATTAACTGCATCACATGATTTTTCAACACTGAAATATTAAAAAAGAGAATAAATCGCATTTATTCAACACCTATCATGCTGTAAATATGCACTGAATGCTTGGTAAGCATTATACCTGCACCCCAGCAAACCCCTGAGGTAAACAGCAGAGCTCCCAGGGGGAAGAACAAGGGGAGACTCCCAGCGATTCAGTCACTTGCAGGTGAGTATGCACTTGATCCAGGAAACAGCCTGGGGCTCCTGGCACAGGCCTTGCTCTCTGGTCTCTGCCCTTCCATTCTGCACATTTTTTAATCTTTTATTTATTTGGTATTTATCTTTTATTTTATTTATTTATTTATTTGTTCTCAATATGCAGCTCAGACACATAGCAATCCTCCGTCTCAATTTCCACAGTGCTGGGATTACAGGAGTGTACTGCCACACCTGGTTTTACACTTGCTCTCTAAGAGCAATGCAAAATAATTCTTCTGAGCACACTACTACTGGGGAGAACTTGGAGTTAGTGACTCTGGTATTTATGAGTATTCTTGGTTGTCCACTACCTGTGAATACTTCCAGGTATCCACAGATCTTTTCTAGTCTCGGGTCATAATTAAATTGTGTTTTGCTTTCTTCTAGAGCCCCCACCACATACAACATGCGGTTGCCAGGAAATCATTTAATGCTTACTGTAGCTGCATGAGGGTTGTGGCCCAAGCTCAGGACAGCTGAAGCACGTCTCCAACTGGAGTCCAAGCCCTCAGAGTGTGCTCTGACTCTCTGACTCATTTTTGTTGGAGACAAGCCTGGACAAGGTATTGTACATCACTGGATCTCATTTTTCTCATCAATTAAATATGAATTAAAATATAGTTAAAGAAATACTTTCAAGAAATGACCATAAATGAGCCTGTGCTAATTAGGATATATAGAACTTGAAAAGGAAAAGATGGAGATGAGAATAATTGTAAAAGAAAAGAATGCAGTTTTTAGGACACAGAGATACTAACTTAAGACAATTTCTAGAAGGAAAAAAGGAAGGAAGGAAGAAAGGAAGGGAAGAATGAAAGAAAGAAGGAAGGAAAGAAGGAAGGAAGGAAGGAAAGAAGGAAGGAAGGAAAGAAAGAAGGGAGGAAGGAAGGAAAGAAGGAAGAAAGAAAGGAAGGAAAGAAGGAAGGAAGGAAGGAAAGGAGGGAGGGAGAAAGAGAAAGAAAAGATAGAAAGAAGGAAAGACAGGAAGAACCATTACAATACCTGATACATTGTAAGCCTTCGTGTTGCATTTCGTTCTTTCTGGCTTTTGTTTTATTAGTAAATATTTGCACCTCATGATTATATTCCTTGCAGAGGGTCGGAGCATGTCCATAACATACCTCAATTCTCCTTTCATTCCCATTCCCTCCTCTTCCATACCCTGCCTACCTAAATCCCTGTAAGAAAGACCTATCTTCTTATTTCCCAATGTCTGTCTATCTTTTGTGTTGCTCTGTTTGTGTCTTGAATTTTTAGTGCAAGACCAACTGTGATATTTAAACTTGTGATATTTAATCTAGTTTATTTCACTTAAAATTATCATCCACAGTAATACAAGGGGCTTGAGTTCATCCTTCATTGTGAGGATGAGTGGGTCTCCACTTTGGATAAATACTGCATTCATTGCACATTCATCTGTTGGTGGATATGTAGGCTGTTTCAAGATTTAGCTGTTATTGGGCCAGCCAAATAGCTCAGTGCATTTAGCTGTCATGGATTGGACTGCTATAAACATGGATATGCATGGACCACTATACTATGAACTTTTTAATGCTTTGAGGGAGATTCCTAGACAAGAATTTGAGTCAAATAGAATTTCTAGGTTTAGTTTTGCGAGGAACCTGCATGCTGATGTCCACAGAGGTTGTACTAATTTCCACTCCTACAGTAATGTAGAAAGGACCCATCTTCCCTGTAGCATTGCCAGCATTTATGATAGCCATTCTTCTACAGAGCATGAGAGCGAATCTCACTGTGGCTTTAACTTGTATTTCTCTAATGGCCAGTGACGTTGAACACTTTTCATGTATTTGTTTCCTCTAAATGCAAGAGAGGGTGTGTATCTGGGTTTTGCCTTTTAAAAGGCACAGACCTTAAACAAGCTTTCCTCAAACTGCAGTCCTCTGTCCATACTTTCAGAATGCCTGAGGATGCCCATTAAAATCAGATTACTGGGATTCATCTCATTTAGAAACTCCATGGAAAGGCTGACTCTTGAGTATCACCAAACTTGAAAATTTATTGGTGGTCTTTAGTCTTGAAAACATTAAAGAAGACATCCTCCTTTGGAAGCTGGTTGCAATATTTCAAACTGCATGATCAAGAATGTACTCCTTTTATGTGTTCTTTAGACCACTGTCCCAGGAATTGCTCATTCACCCCTGCTCAGTCAAGAGAAATGCCTTCTTGCCACAATCTGCATCGTGCTTTGTGTTTGAAGGAAGCTCCCACCCTTTGAGCTCTTTAATCTTCTCTATTAAATATGGTCTGATAATACCAAGTACTTTGGATGACAGAAGCCATGCTGGTTTAGGAATGACTTATAATGGTGTTGTTTAAGTCTAGAGTTAGTTCCTTATATTCCTTGACCGAACCTCTTACTTAGCTTACAAGAGTGCAGTGGAAGTCCTTTGGGGAAAGATGAGAGCAATGGTCCTAATCTGCTTGACTATTGCTACCCACCTTGAGTCCTGGACAGATATGGAATTTGGAGTCAACACAACTGCAGAGCACGTGTGAGGGCATCTCCAGCTGTTTCCTGCCTGTGCCTCTCTTCAGCACTCTGCTCTGAATAAGAACTTCCCCAAGTGTGTTTCTTCCTCCATTGTCATCAGCGTCACCTGAGAATGCCCCAGGAAGGCGCGTTTTCCTCAGGACTGCAGTGCTTTGTGGGCAGAAGCTGTGGAGGTGGGGCTCCTGGTCCATGTGATCAATGATTCTGATGTCTGCTGAAATTTGACATACATCTAGACCCCAGAGTTTGGACCTATGGTGGTCTTTGTCAGCCAGCCTGTCTGACTCTCTGGGTTACCTATTCAGTTGGCCTTTATTATTACATCCAGTTCATTTTCCTTATACTTTATCACAACATGTAGGTTCAGAATTACTCACGTTGTACTTGAATGGTGTCTATTTTGGCTAGACTGCACTTGTATAAAACATATTTATTTTATTCATCAGAATATCCTCTAACATGTAGCACAGTGCCTGTATGTGACATATTAAATATTTAAACAAATGGAAGAGTGGATGAGCAGTTAATATGAAATGACTGAGGTTGTGTTTCTCCTGATCCTGTTTTTGCTTATTTGCTTTGTTATTGATGTGACAAGCACATGCTACCAGTTTAACTTATTTGTAAGCAGTTTATAAGAATAACTTACCACACACACACGCATACACACAGAAAACCTAACTGCTACCTGCAGTCAAACTGCTTTAAAGCTTTTAAACCAGCAACAAAGTGTTTACCATGATAGAAATTTTGGTTTTGGAACAGACAGTTTGAAATTCACTTAGCAAGTGCTTAAAGAATGAACATTTAATAAGCAGATCTTGTTCAAACAACCAGAAATTGAGTTTGTCTGGGACTTTTTCGCCCAGGCCTCTAACTCTATTGGCCAAGTAAGAGAGGCCAGCCTGACAATTTCATGTTTTACCAAGAAGCTCTCAGAATATAACTTGAAATGGGGCTGTAAGTATCGCTGACTGATGGAGGGGCTGCCTAGCATGCACCAAGACACCAGGTTTATGGGGCTGAGGAGATAGCTCAGCAGTCTAAGTGCCTGCCTGTCAAGCCCAAGGACCTAGGTTCGACCCCTGGTACTGCATGTCCTGCCAGCTCAGGAGTCCCAGGTGCTCCATGCTACTCTGAAACCAGGAGTGGTGGTTCACACTTACAATCCCAGCTCTGGGCAGGCTGAGACAGGAGGGTCACTATGAGTCTGATCTGCATAAGAAGAGCCTGTATCAAATAAGTAAATAATTAAAAGAAAAAGACTTCAGGCTTATTCCCCAGTGCCTCAATCAATCAATCAGTAAAATGAAAGCTACACTTTGTTTATCTTATCTGTAAAAATTTGTCTCTATTTTCTCTGTCTTTCTTTCTTCGTTGTTTTTTATTTATTTATTTATTATTATTATTATTATTTTTTTTTTTTTTTTTTTTTTTTGAGACAGGGTCTTGCTATGCAGTTCAGGCTGGCTTTAAGCTCACTTTGTAGCTCAGGCTGGTCTCGAACTCACAACAATTCTCCTGTCTCAGCCTCCCGAGTGCTGGGATTACAGGCATGCGCCACCACACCCGGCTTTTTCTTCGTTGTTTTTTAGACAGTCTCTTGCTATATAGTTCAGGCTGGCCTTGAACTCGCTGTGTAGCACTAGTTGCCCTCAAACTCATGGCGATCCTCCCATCTCAGCCTCCCATGTGCTGGGAAGACAGCTGTGTGCCACCATGCACTGGGCTTTTTATTGAGTAGTTTGTATGCATTTACTCACCCCTAAGATGTTGTCTGCTTATCTATTTTTAAAACTAAAAAAGTAAAAAAAAAATAAAAGTGAACACTTTGGAATTATTTTTTTGTCAATTGGAGCATTTTTAATCATTTCTTGCAGTTCTTTTGTACTATGGCTTTGTGAATACTCACAGATAATTGCTCAATGGAAAATATATTAACCTGCATCAGTCATGTGGATAATAATATCCGGTGGAAGCAGCTGGTTGTTCTGTTCTCATGCTTCCATGCGGGCCGTCTCTTCTCTGGTACTCTGAGGAACTCTGGAGACACTCACACTTACCCATAAATCACCTGCAGTCCTGTACCATCTGGATGACTTTTCGTTGACTCCTGTTTTCTTCTGCTTGGTGAATACCTTACCCAGATTTGGCAGAAATGCCTGATACCTGCTTGCCTCTCTCTACATGTAGCTAATAAGCAGCAAAGTGAAAAATTGGTATCAGTTGTCCTAACTGCTTTTATCACATCTTTAGTAAATAGTAATGGATTTCTCACACTTACAACTTTCTTATATTTTAGTGTCACTATCCTGAGATGTCCTGTATTTCACTTTTAAAAGTTTTTCATTGATCAATAACTGTCTATTTATGAGATGCGATAGGAGGTTTCCATATATTTTTATAATCAGAATGATTATATCAGCCTAATTTTATAGCTCTGCTACTTTACATTCATTCTTTGCGGTGAAAACCTTTAAAGCCTACTTTTTTGTAATTTTGATGCATATATTGCATCCTTATTACAGTCCCCATTCTGTGCATGTCACTAAATCTTATTCCTCACATCTGAAAGGTGCGGTTCCCTTCTCTTATCATCTTCGGTTTATGCCACCTATCCTTTCCCCAGCTTCTCACCACCACCATTCTGCTCTCCACATCTATGAATTTGAATGTTTAAAATTCTAGACACATACGGCTGGCCAAATAGCTTAATGGATTAAAGCACCTGCAAGCAGGCACAGGCATTGGGCGTTCAAAACCCAGGTCTGCTGTGCTGGCCCAGCCCCCAGTGTGCACTGAGAGGGCAAATGAGACCAGGCGTGGTGGCGCATGCCTGTAATGCTACCTGTAGGGAGGCTGTAAACAGGCGGATCACTACAAGTCTGATCTAGTAGTGAGACCCTGAACACCCTGTAGACCATTCCCTAAAAATAGAAAATAAATAATTAAATTACATTAAATTCTAGACATAAAGTAATCATGGTATGTGTCTCCTGTGCCCGGTTTATTTCACTTAACATATCTTTAAGGTTCATTTATAGGGCCGGCGGTATAGCTCAGTGGACTAAGCGCTTGCTTAGGTAAGCGCAGAGGCCAGGGTTCGATCCCTGCTTCCACACACTGCGCTGGTCCCGCCTTCGGGTGCGTTGAACCGGTGATGGACATGGTGGCGCGCTCCTGTAATCCCAGCACTAGGGAGGCAGAAAGCAGGAGGACCACTGTGAATGTGGGCTGCATAGTGAGACCCTGTGTACAAAAAAAGAGAAAAACTAAGGTTCATTTATACTGTTAGAAATAGGGGACTTCCTCTCTTTAGAACTGAGTAATTCTCCACGGTGTAAGTTTGTAGACAGCATTTTTTAAATTCACCAGGTCACCTAAAAACACACAGCTGGGTTACCTCCTGTTCTCAGCTGGTGCGAATAGTGCTGCATTGACAATAGGGATGGTGGTCTGTCCATGACCTACTGATTTGGATTCCTTTGGATATGTACACAAAATGGATTGTTAGATCATATAATAATTTCACTGTCCATTTTCAGAGGCATTTTCATACCGTTTTTATTAGTTTTTTGATATTTCTACAGTACAGTAGTGTACAAGGTTACATTTTCTCCATATATTGCCAACATTTATCTGATGTGTTTTTGTAATAGTTATTGTAACAGACATCATTTGATAGTTACCTATCAACCAGGTTTTTCTTTGTTTATTTCCTTAATAAACAACTGTATTGAGCACTTTGTTGATACATATTGGCCATTTGTGTGTATCCTAAGAAATGTCTGTTTAGATCACTCATCTGATTTTATTTTTTGATGGATTGTTTTCTCAGTTGAGTTGTTCGATGTGCTTACATATATTAAGTTTTTGGTGCTTTATCTGTTGTATGGTTTACAAGTATTTTCTCCCAATCTTTGGGTTGTCATTTCACTTTACTAATTATTTCCTTTGCTCATATATTTATCTGTTTGTTTGTTTAGTAAGATACTTTCTATATAGTCCAGTCCAGCCTTGAACTCACTGTGTAAACTTAGCCTCCAACTTGCTGCAATCCTCCGGCCTCAGCTTCCTGAGTCTTGGAGTTGGAGTTGCAGGCGTGTGCCACCATATCTGGCTTCCTTTGCTGTTTCAGAAAGCTTTTTAGTTCGATGTACTTCTGTTTGTTTATTGTGTTTGTTCCCTGTGCTTTTGAGGATATATCTAAGAAATGTTTGCGTAGTTCAATGCTGAGGAACACTTTACATATGTTTTCTCCTAGCAGTTCTGCAGTTTCAAGTACTGCATTTAAGGCTTGATTCCATTGTTCTCTGACTGTCACATAGGATAGGAGGCACAGATCTAATTTTTTTCTGCTATGCATATCCAGTTTGCCTGACATTATTGAAGGGCCAGCTTTTTTTTTCATTTTGAATGACAGGAATCTTAATCACGCATGTGTAGTTTTATGTTTGAACTTTCTATCCTGTTTCTTTAGTCAATGTGCATGTTATTATGATGCTCTTTTCTACTGGTTTGCAATAACTTTATTTATTTATTTATTTATTTATTTATTTATTTATTTATATGGTTCAGGGTCTCCCTATGCAGCTCAGACTTGTAGTGATCCCTTGGCGTCAGCCTCCCCGGTGCTGCGATTACAGAGGTGCCCCACTACACCCAGTTTTGGGGAGGCACAGCACACCTGGGTTCCAGGGCTGACACAGCATGTCGCACCATGGATCAAGGCCAGGTCCTTGCTCTTGCTATGCAGGTGTTTAACCACCAGCTTATCTCCCCAGCCCATGGTCTACAATAATTTTGAGGTCAGGAAGTTTGATGCCTCTGGCTTTGTTCATTTTGTTTAAGAATGTTCGACAATACATTAACTTTCATGATACTATACGTAGTTTAGGAATTTTTCCCTATTTGCATGAAAAATGATTTTGAAAATTTGATTGGTATTACAACTAAAGCTAAATATGCTTTCAGTGGAATGGACACTTTAACTCTACTAGTTTATCCTGGTCACTTTCTTATCACTGGAATACAACACCGGACACCTATAGCATAATGGGGAGAGATTTATTTGGGTTCACAGTACTTGGAGAATTCAGTCTGTGGGTCTCTGGCTCTAAGGCAGAAAGGGCAGAGTAGAAGTGTCAGGCAGGAGACAACTGCTCTCACATTTTGGGAGTAGAGAGGCAGAGCTGGAGGAGGACCTGAGGAGGAAACAGACATTTCCAGGTGATTCCCCGGTGACCCACTTCTGACTGAAACCCACCTTCTAACAGCATAATCAGCTATCAACTCATCAGTCGGTATCATGGCTTGTGTCTGGATTTGCCCCGAAAGCCTCACGTACTGATGGTGATGGGCATCCTGGAGGTAGCTGAATATAGAATTGGTGATTGGTTCGGTGTGCTGGGACCGGGACATGAGTGCTATGTCTTCCCTAGGGCAAGTCTCCTGCATACAACATGGTGGAGAAACACAGGGTTGGTCCTTCCCTTTTGTCCTTATTGTGTTTTCTGTCTTCTCCCACCAGGAACTGCCACCCTCTGCCGTATGCCACCTTGCTTTGGAGACAGCAGATTATGGACTACAATTTCCACAAACTGTGAGCTAAATAACCTTTTTTTCTTTTAACTTTGGCTGTTACTATGTCTCAGCACAGAAAGAAAATTAATCAAGGCAGTAGGTTAACCCCGTGTGACCCCACTGCTTTCCAGGTACCCCTCCTCTGAGTACATGGCCCTTTCGGGAGAAACTGCAAGTCTAAACTACAACATAATTTTCCAGTGTATGTGCACATGATACCTTTCTACCTCTTCAATCTAGGATTTATTTCATCAATGTTTTGTACTTTACATTGCATTTATCTTTACCTCATTGGTTAAATTTATTCCAAAGCATGTTTTATGCTATGTGAAGATAATTTTTTTTTAAATTTATTTTTGCAGATAGTTCATTGTTAGTATAAAGAAGCAATTTGTTCCTTTTTGTACGTATGGCTTTCATTGCTTCTTCTGTTTTAATTTCTTTGGCCAGATTTTCTATTACTGTGCTGAACAGAATTGATGAGAATGTCATCTTCTCTCATTTTTGCCGTTAGCTGGGGGCTTTTCATGCATTGGCTTTATGGTGCGAAGGCAAGCCCCTACTTAATGCTTCACATGATTAAGTTTGCCATGAAAGTTCTCTATTGAATTTTTTTTAACTTCTATCATTGTACTCTTCAACTTCAGGATTTCTGCTTTGCTTGTTCTTATACTTTAAAAAAAATGAGCTTTTATTCTGTCCCTGTGTTATTTTCCTGATTCCACTTAGTTATCTCCGTCTTCTCTTGCCAATGCCTACACATGGGTAGAATTGCTAGCAGGTCTTGGCAGAGAGGAGCTGAACATGACACTCGAGGATCTTTCCTGAACTGCCCTATGCTGAAATCTGCCTTATATTCTGTTTCTGTACTCTTAAGTTACCCCCACTTGTTAGAATTACTAAGCGTTTAAAAGGCACCATATTATTATTTAAACTTTCTTGTGGAAAGTTGTATTATGCTCAGATGCTTCCATTATCTATAATGCCTTAGAAGAGGCCTCTGTTTGCACTTGTAAAGCTAGTAGGTATGTTCCACATACCTTTAAAGACACATCCAGCAAAACACTTACAAGATTCTAGGGTTCCACAAGAGTACGTATTATGATTGGTAAAAGAAGACTGTGATAGGGAAAATGGGGAACTTACATTGTGTATTGCAATGTTAATCTGTTCCTCTCTTATTTAAATGAAAAAGCATATCTTCTTAAAGAAGGATAATTTCAGATCTATTATAGCAAGAAAGTATCCAGCCCTTTGTATTACTGGAGCAATTACAATGATCATTATGGTCTCAGCTGTTATTATAAGATGACTTAAGGCAACCAACTGCCTATTTAAACGAAAATAATTTTTCATTATCAAAATCCAGAGTCCAAGGCTAACAATTTACCTCCTTGTACCTGTTTAACAAAAGACTTCAGTTTGTATAGTACATCATGGCCACCTTCGTAAAATGAATGTTTCAAATATTCTATACATAATTGAAAGTGTAGCTGTGAATTTACCTTAAGCGGCGTTTGGACATCTATCATTCTAAGAAAAGTATTATAATTAATTTAGGCTTTGTGTTTTCAGTAGTATTTGGGTTAACAGTTTCTTTACTTCCAAGTTGTCCACTGAATGTTCTGTGATTAACAGACAATTTTTAAATTATAATTTTAATCAAAGCAGAGTAAGTTAAGGCTTATAATTTAGTTTATAACATGTACTGTCATAGTTAATCTTTGTGAGAATCCAGTGAAATATGCACTTTTCTGTCTTACCACAAAAAACTGAGGCTCTATAGCCGGGCGTGGCGGCGCATGCCTGTAATCCCAGCACTCGGGAGGCTGAGGCAGGAGGATTGTTGTGAGTTCGAGACCAGCCTGAGCTACAAAGTGAGCTTAAGGCCAGCCTGAACTGCATAGTGAGACCCTGTCTCAAAAAGACAAAAAAAAAAAAAAAAAAAAAAAAAAACTGAGGCTCAGTTATATTATAGGGAAATTAGAGGACTCACCCAACTCTTCAACTTCAGAGCTGAGCTTTGAGTTCAGTAGAGACAAATGGCCCCTCCCGTCAACTCCAGACCTGGGAATCTTGTCCTCAGACTCCATGTTATTTGACTGCTATCATCTGCTAAAGATACAAATTCTTTAATTCATGGCAATTATTCTTCTTTGAAAGCTGTCTGGGATCTTAGTAAAAACAAAATCCATGCTCTGATAATAGGAATTGATCTTTCCTTTGAAGTTAGATGCCATAATAGAGTGAAATCAATATTAAGTTCATATTTCTTTCCATTTCTGCTGTGTCTTCTGCACCATTAGATCTTAGGAAATGCCAAAATGATAATAAATGATCTATGTGGTCCAAATTATTGACCTTCATTTCTATTATAGGTTATTTTTAGTCTCGATTTCAGGCTTTTCTTTTTTAACTGGTTTGCCTTCATTTTCTTTATTTTCATTCATCTTGTGACTTTCTGATGACATTTCTTATTTCTTGTTTTTCTTTGATCTGCTTTTTAATGGTTTTTTAAAAATCTTTTCTCTATTTGGTACAGGGTCTTGCTATGCAGCTCAGACTCAAAGTGATCCTCCTGTTTCAGCCTTCCCAGCACTAGGATTACAGGTGTGCACCACTGCACCCAGTTTCAGAGGTGGCATAGCATGCATTGCCAGGTATTGAACCTGGGTCCTTGCATTTGCCAGTCAGGCACTTAGATTGATGAGCTATCTCCCTAGTGCTGTCTTTGATATGTAAAGCATCTCTTATATTGCTGTGCTTTTGCATTTCTTGTATTACCACTGTGTTTCTCATTGGGTTTTATATATAGGAGACCTGTGGGATATCCATATTTTATTAAATGTTATGGATATAACTGGTTGTCCTTCTTGCCTGGCAAGCAGATACTGAGAGTTGTGGGGAAGGATTCAAGGGTGGATTTGAACATGGTTTAGCAAATATGTGTGCTCATAAGTTGAGCTATGACTCAACTTATGAGTACACACTCATATGAGTACTCAACTCCACTGCTAGTGCCTTGGCTTGGCAAGGTCCCAAGAGTGCTTCTGTGGAGACCTTCATTTCAGTATAGATAGCAGTTCATCAAAGAAAAGATAAACTTGAAGTGTTTTTAAGTATTTGTATGTGCATGCATATTTCTACATTATTACATATTTGAATATTAACTAAATGTGGCTATTTCTCCTTAACTCGAAATATTTGAGTCTTCTTAGTGTTAACCTTGGTAGAATTCAAAGGGTTGATAATTATGAAATCTTTGCTGATTTTTTGGGGGTAAGCTAATAAACAGGACAATATAGCATATGTCCTGTTGACTTATTAAAGATATCCAGCTGCCTTGTCATTTCGCCCATGCATTCAGTGACTGAGGCCTAAGGTGTATAAGTAGTAAAAAAAAAAAAAAAAACCAGAAGAAATATATCATATATGGGCCTAGATTTATAAAAAGACAATAGTATGTAATAATATCCTGAGTGGCCCAGTGCTCTTACCAGTGACTGTCTTATCTTGATTACAAACAAACAAAAAATAGGTTTTATTTAGCTTATGGCTAAAGAGGAAAATAAGAAACAAATGTTTTTGGCATTCTTTAGATAATTTACTGTACAGACAGCAGAAGATGGGAAAGTGACGTGGGTGGAGGGCAGGAAGTAAAGCAGGGTTGACATTACAGACAGCAAGTGTTACTCAACAGTCTCGTGTGGGCTCCGCCATTTAAACAATAATTCATTGCTCTTCTGGTCACCTAACCACTGTCCAGAATTCAGGGAAAAGTGTCCAACTAGGCTCAATTGGAAAACATGCGCAATCATGACTAGAACACATCAAATAAGCAGCTGCCAACAGTGGGAAAGACACTTGCAACAGAAGAGCTGGGCCGCTGGAAATAGCAGAAGTCCATTTTCCTCGAGAGCTTCCTCTCCCTCCAAAATCTGATGTCTTTCCAATAGAGGTGCATATTGAAATTGATCTTTGCATGAAAATGATTAACTTGATCCCCAAACATACAGTAAAAGCAAATGATAATTCACGGAAGCTAATGAAGGAGATTGATTTATGGGAAGTGCTGTGTGTGTCTCCTTTCTTCCCTGCGCAGAGTAGGTCAGAATTCGTGGCAGCACTGGCTCCAGCAGTCTGCCCAGGCAGCAGTAATAGGTTTTAGACACACCTCCTTTGATTGCATTTTGTCTGAAGAGTTTGCCTGTAAGGTTGCCTGGTTGTTACTATTGAGAACTTTTTATAGGAGACCATTTTTAATAGAATAAAAGGAATATCATTGGGTGTTTTTAGTCATTGTGTCCTGATAAACAATTTTAATCCCTATACATGTGTTTCATGCTCTACTGTTATGAATTAACAGTGACATATCAAAATTTATTATTTTACCAAATATGTTTTGAGCCTAGAGAAACATATAGTAATAATTATCAATTTAGGGGACAATTAGCATAACACCTGACATCTATAATATCTGCATGTATTCTTTTTTTTTTTTTGCAGAACCGGGGATCAAACTCAGGTCCTTGCGCTTGCCAGGGAAGCACTTATTCCACTGAGCCATCTCCCCAGCCCAATATCTGCATGTAAATGTTTGTTTTATGATAATGACCCAAAATACCTGATAATAATTAAGCATTTATTATGTGCTAGGCCCTATCTATTTCAAGAATTTTTTCATTTAATACCTTTTTAAGTTTCACCATTCAAGGGTTACCAAGTATCTTATTATAATTGCCATGATTCATGTGAGCCATACAAGACTTAGAGAGATGAAGGCAGTAATCTTACTGGCAGAGAGCAATGTTAGCCTCGCTTGGGATTTCTTGACCTCGGCACTGCTGCGCGCATTGCAGGGCTTCCTGTGGTCCAAGTCTTGGGACACCGAACCTGACTCCAAACATCACCACATAGCACTTCTTGGGACTTCCGTCTGCAACATCTCCCAAAGGCTCATGTTGCTGAGGACTTTGTCAATGAGTTCCACTTGAAGAAAGAATGTCATGAGTGACTTGCCCCTTTGAGAGGCATCTGCTGGCGCTCACCTTTCTCTGTTCTCTCTTTAGGCACCATGAATCGAGTATCTTAACTTTGTCTGATCCTCCCTGCCCTGATGTTTTACCTCATAGCAGGCCCAGAGCAGTGGGACCAGTTGTTTTTCCTAGGTATTTTGTCACAGTGACAGAAAGCTGACTTAGGCAGGAGTGCTGACGCAGGCAAAGCCACTCTTTATTGAGAAACATGAGTCTAGTTACAGTAGCTTAAATAGAGCTTGGTCTCTGTCTCTGTCTCTCTGTGTATGTGACTCTTTCTGTCTCTGTCTCTCTGTCTCTGTCTCGGTCTCTCTCTCTCTTTCTGTCTGTCTGCCTGCCTCTCTCTCTCTCTTTCTTTCTCTCTCTCTCTTGCTGTTTCACACACACACACACACACACACACACACACACACACAAGCACACATACCAAGTGTGTGATCACTTCTCCCGGCTCTGAAACCTGAATGTCTTTTTCATCATCATTCCATCTACAGTGACTGAAGTGCCTCCTGCTCTCTCTGTTGCTCCCTGATTCCTCCCCAAGCATCTGTCAGGCCTTGCCCTTGTTGAATGGGGCTGGGTACCATGGCAGACACAGGCAATTAGAAGACCTGCTCTAAGTCCTCGCCGAGTCTACGGGCTCAAGGTCCCATCAGAAACAAGTATAATGACACTGTAATACTGGATGAAGAGAGCAACAAAGAAAGAAAGAAAGAAAGAAAGAAAGAAAGAAAGAAAGAAAGAAAGAAAGAAAGAAAGAAAGAAAGAAAGAAAGAAAGAAAGAAAGAAAGAAAAAGAAACTGTTGACCAAGGTGCTCAAGGGAAGAATGAGATCATCAGTTTCTACTTGGGGCCAAGGAATGGTTCTTAAGAGAAAAGTGAAGTGCTGCATAGTTCAAAGTCTATTGAAAGGAAATCCAATCAGCTCAAGTTTGCAAGGTAATTTCTGCAACCAGTGCTCTCAAAGCTGCCTGAGGTTAAACTTCCTAATTGCTTTTTTCTTTGCTCAGCTCTGTCATTATAATTCTGCTTCTCCACACTTGTCATTTCAGTGCCTTCTTTTCTGTCTTTGTCTAGCTGGGCTTTTATTTTCAAAGAAGTAAGTACCACTCAAGGAAGACTTGGGCTGCTGGCTCCCATTACCCTCTCTGTAGACTGGAGTGCGTTCTTTGTGTGCTAAAGCAAAGAACCAGTCCAAATCTTGATGCCGCGTTGCAGGGCTTGCTGTCAAGCAAGCACTGTGTTCCCAACAGGAGCATCGCTACTCAGAGGTGGTAGTGGGAAGGAGGCAATCGGTCCCCTTGTTGGTGTGTGGCTGGGTGGGATCTGCCATGACACAGGCCCCGAGACCATGTGCTCATTTCAGAAGCATTCATTTAACATCTGTTCCGTATCTGTTGCTGTGCTGTGCTTTGCAGTGAAGCTGCAGTGCCCAATATTCTCAACCTTTAAGGGACTGGCAATCTTTTCTTCAGTATTATATTTTTATGTGTTTAATTAACGCAGGGTCTATAGGGTCTCACTACACAGGTCAGACTCGTAGTGATCCTTCTGCTTTCAGCCTCCCAAATGCTGAGATTTCAAGCACACTCCCCCATGCCCAGTCACCAAGCCCAGTCTCAACATGTCCTGGGGCTGGCTTGGCACGATGGGGATCAGACCCTAGGAGTGTTTCTGATTCTGAAGGTCAATGTTACTTCAGTGGCGGTGAAATGTTGTTTGTCCTAAATCATCATTGGTCTTTCTGCCCCAAAACTCAGGTCATGTGAAAACAGATATCTATCAGAAAGATAGCATATTATCGCAATAAACACTTGAATATAAAGAGTTAATCACTTATGAAGACATTTTTTCTACCTTAGTAAATAGACTAGTGACAGGTCTTTTAAAATTAAAACCTTTACTGTCCATCAGTAAAATCTGGTAAGTTTTATTTAGCAAAGACAGTAACTCCAGCTAAAATTCACAGTGGTAAAGTAAGTAACATGATTGAAAAGTGAGGAAAGTTAGGAGCTATAGAGGAGGCCACAGACTTGATGGAAGGACTCACTTGAAGACTGACTTCCTTCCCACACATGGTCTCTGGAAAACTTCCTGTCTGTTTTGTAAGCAATTGCAAGTTATTCTTAATTTAGACAGGAAAACAAAAGCCCTGAGTGACAAGACCAGATGCATTGTACCTCCCCTATGAATTCAGCCTGATGCTGGAGTTTGTGGGATTGTCTTGCTTCTTTACAAATCCTTCTTTAAGTAGAATGCAAGACGATAAAGATCCAGAGGCAGGAGGAGTTGCCAGTGCTTTGGGAAACAATAGCCCCCTAATAAGCCTCTCAGTAATCAGGCAGGCATTTGTGTCCACACTGAGGGATGTGGAAGTGACAGGCTGACCATTTTGAAGGTTGCCATCACTTACAGATTGGTGTGTTTCTAATTACACATGGAATGAAAAGCTTCAGAGAAAAAAATGACCCAGAACACTCAACCATTTAAGTATCTGATTAAGGCAAGCAAGCTTTATGAAGACCAATCTGCAAGACTGTGCTTTTCAATTTTTTTTTTTCAAGATTCATTTGAAATCGACTCTCCTTTTCTATTTCCTTTTAGCTCCTCTGTCCAGATGCTGTCCTATTTGAATCTGGAGCACTTGAGTCTGATTTATCAGTCACTGTTCCAGAGAAACAGATGGATCAGAGGCTTTACTGGAAGGTGTTTTTGTAAAAGGTTTAGTTATTTACCTACTTACTATTTTTGTTGTGCTAGGGATTGAACTCGGGGCCTTACACATGATAGGCAAGTGTTTCGTCATTGAGCTGCACACCCAGGTCCAAGGCACTAGTAATTTTTAAATTTTTTATTAGTACATATTTGCAGCACACAATGTTTCCATGTTATGTTACGGAGTAGGTACATGTGTTGTGTATCTTAATTCTTTTTATTTCATTACCCACTCTCTCCCTTTCCTCCCACTGTACCTGGATGTCTTTCTCTTTTACAAAAATCTCCCTGATTCCTATTGTCTATTTTTATTTTTTAAAGCTGCTTATACTTTCGATTTCTCATATGAGAAGTCACGTATTGTGTGAGTGACCCAGTAATAATATAAAAGAAGGTAAAGTGAGCTGAAAGGAGTGGAGACTTTCCAGGAACTAACAGTGGGAGGAAACTGAGACCATCCCACAGCCTGAATATTTGTCCCCTCGTTGTCTCTGAGACGTCCTAGCAGGGGTGATATTAGGTTACCTGCAAGGTGAAAGGCAGAAAGAGTTTCATTTTCATTTTCCTATTTGTTGAAAATGGCAGCCTGGTATGGCAGCTCAAGACTGCAAATCTAGCACTCAGGAGGCCGAGGCAGGAGGAACAGTGAGAGTTTGATACCAGCCTGGGCTACAAAGTGAGCTCAATCCCAGCCTGAACGGCACAGAGAGAACCTGTCTCAAAAAGACAAAATAAAAGAAGGAAAGAAGGAAGAAGGAAGGAAAAAGAAAAGGTCCTGTTTAGGTAATTTGGCTGTTGCCTCTCTAATCTTAATTCCCTGAAAATTATGTGAACTGTTTAGTTTCCACTTAATGACATACACATTCACCATGAGCGACTCCATTTTTAATTTTAGGTTGTATCTGGAGGCCCAAGGCAAAAGCTTACTTCAAAGAAATTTCCTCTATACCTTTATTTACCATAGAGTAGAAGACAGGCCGAGCAAGAAACAGACCTAGAAGTAAATGGACAATGATCCGCGTACTGACCTTTCATGGAGATAAAACCAATGCAGAGATTACATGTACATGGACAGATTACCTTGCAAAGCAAAGCAAGCAACTAAAATTCTGAGGGCAGTCATTATGGGAAATGCAAAAGGAAATTAAAAAACAACCATAAAACAAATGCATAGAGAATGTTTTCAGGCGAGGATAAAGGATAGATCCTTGAAACTATGTACAGGGGCTGTAGGATCAGGTACCTATAGACGAGGCGGGCATATAAATGAAAGGGTTACTCCAGGAGATGGATGGACACTAGCGTGTGCTGAGGCTGTGAGCAGCCTGCTTCACCTGGGGAGCGCGCTCTCTCTCTCTCTCTCTCTCTCTTGCTCTCTCTCTCTCTCTCTCT